>CALNXK010000069.1:440000-472500 GCA_942486035.1 Porites lobata
TTTCTTACTTATAACAGTACTTAAGCAGTATTTATAGGAACTATAGGAGTTTTTGGCCTATTATAGGAGTTTTATAGGATGCTATAAAATAAATAGGAAATATAGGAGGCTGGGATGTATGGTGTAGTTATCAATAACATTTGGTATATTACATTATTTTCCTATTTCTTTACTATTGTAGGCCTTTTAGCTTAGTTTATTAGCTTTCTATTTCCCTAGTTTGTAGCAATATTAGTCTTATAATTTCGTCGCATTTTCAATAGCTTTCTGTTTAGAATGTTTATCTCATTTGACCTTTAGTCTGGCACAGCATGTAATTTGCCTGTTAAACATTCAGCTATTGTTCTCACCAATAGTTACTGTATCATTGCTTACCTTAGTTTGGTTTCCAATCATTGTTCCCTTGTATTCAATCCATTTTTGTTCCAAATTATCCTTTTGTCATAAGCTTTTCGTGACTTAGTTTCATTGTACTAGTTATTAGCTTAGTCTTGCTGTGTTTTATGCAAGACATGTAATCCGAATCCCTAGTTTTTGTCTATTTTGCACTTTATGTAATAGTTCTCAGATTATACTCAGCTTTTGGTTAGCCTGCGAAAACATCCGTTTCTCCTCGCTCTTCGCAGCTGGGGACGTTTCGCGCTGAGGAACGTCTGCGACTCAGCGACAGAAATTCCGTACTGATGACGTAAAATCTGTCCGGAATCCGGTCAGAAGCGCTGATTGGTCGACGGAGTAGTTACATTGTTTTAGCTATTGTTTACGAATGACAGACAAAAGGCCACAAAGGTCAAGTGCAAACGCGAAGAATCTCTAACAAAACAGTCAATGTTTGTGGAACATAGTCTTTTCTAGGAGAAGCATTTGAGGTTTGCAGGAGCTCGTTGGCAGATAAACACAACACTTTACCGAAATCGACCAGAAGGCACTTAAAATTGGACAAATTTATTTTTGGAACCCCATGACTTCCGGATTTATTATGTAAACACTGATTTGTGTCATCAGTATGGAATTTCTGTCGCTGAGTCACAGACGTTCCTCCACGCAAAACGTCCCCAGCGGCGAAGAGCGAGGAGAAACAGATGTTTTCGTAGGCTAGCTTTTGGTTTGTTTACATTTTTAAGTCACTTTTATAGTTTGTTAAGTAATCTTACTGCCCTTTTTACATGCAATTTATTAGCGAGCATTATGCAATCAGCTATCTAGTCTTATTCTTGTTTCTAATTTTTAGCTTGTAAATACTGTTTAGCTTATTGTAGTTTTTGCTTTATGTTTGTATTTTAGTTTCTCGTTCCCGTTTTTGTTTGTTCCATAAACTCGTAAAACTTAAGCTCAAATCTGTTGTTCTTGCATCGACCGTTTTGGCCGTCTTACATACCATTTGGACAAGTTTGTGGGCATTCCTGAAAATACCTGCCTTTGTTTCTCTGGTATTTTGCATGGGCATGTCCCAAGTCTGAGTTTCAAAAGTGGTCATTTCAAATAGTGAAGATAAGGCCATGATTTTCCTCACTACTGTAAGCAGTTTCAAGCCTTCTTTGTGTTGTTTGTCACCATTTCATCTGTCTTTTGTCAAAGTTTCAGATCTTGTGTAATTTGTACACCCCTTAGTCGAGTGCCGGTCGACGCTATCAGCCAACATGTCGACTGACTGATTGGCCGATGGTGTTGGTCCGTACGTTGACCGAGAGTTAGCTGATACATGGATACTTTTATGATACTCAGTTGATTGTATACATTTTGTCTACGCAAATTTTTGTTGTTACATTGTCCATGCAGCAACTTTGAAGGAGCTTCGGCGGTTTTTGCCAGTCTAATGTGAGAGTATAATTTGAAGTGTGTGCGTGAGTTTTTTGGAAAAAATAGGGACTGCTTTGGCATCGCCTTTGAGAGGTATTGAAGGACAATCTAACATACTGATTATAACATACGTAGAGCCACAGCAAAAATCCAACAAGTTGACGCGGCGAGGCTGACCTGGGTTGATACGAACAACAGAAAGGAAACTATTTTCAAACCGCCCAGAATGCGACATCTCGCATGTAACACTGAAACCACGCAGATTCCCCTTTCTGATTTTTAAGAAACGGTCCAGATAAGAACGATAGCAACAACGGCAACGAACATGTTGGAATGCAAAAAAGGTGCTAACTTTTCTATTGTCTGTACTTACTTCTGTTTGGCTTAAACAGCAAAAGTTAACAAAACTTCATAAAGCGGTACATATATTCATCCTCACTTTCCAACCATCTTCCATATAACAAAATCTGATCTCAGTTTGAATAACAAAGAGATCCTACTTGGGGAACATGTAAAATTGTAAACTTTTCTTGGCTATTGTTTTCAACTCTTCTGATTGGTCAAAATCTTTTAAAACTAAAAATCACCCTTTCAAAGTGGAGTGTAAATGCATTTTGTTGCGTAAACAGCCTTCATGTAGGTTTATGCAATCTCTGTGTAAAAATGAGAACATTCCTATGTAGGGAAAACAACGTTGCCGCATAACAAAAGAAATTGCTGTCCACCTTACCCGGATCATTACTTAAAACACAAATTCTGTTACTGTAAATTCTCTATTAAGCTCCCTCTCTCTCTATTAAGCCCCCCTCTCCCCTTCCCTAGCTATTGATCACTAACAATAATAAACTGCATTAATCAATCACGACTGTTTAACTTCAAGTGGACTGATCCCGCATACTTTATTTACCAACTGGAAGTTCGGATTTGTTTTTGATCCTTGACTGCATGACCTCCAACCTTTATCCACTATGTATTCTAGGTCTTTATGGAGAACTGATACCACTGTACCCCCCTCCCCCCCCCCCCCCCGCGCTGGATTGAATGGACATGTAAAAATCCATTACATGTAAAACTAAAGAGACAAAAAATAGAAGGCGATGAAGACTATGCCTGGGGTAGTTGTTGAAGTAAAGAATAATATATAATGGGTTATGCGCAAAGCCGGTCTCGGTGTTGTTTGCCAAGTAGCATTGTCAAATTGTTCAGAATATCTTAACCATGCATGTACCTCTCAAGATTTTATTCCTTGTTATCAATAACTGTTGATTGTTATGTAATGTTTAATAAACAAGCAGCATGCAGTGTTTTATTGGGTTTAGATCTGATAAAACACATGCTGCGAGTTTATTAAGTGACTTCAAAGACATTTCTGGAAAAGCATGTCTTAAGGGAGTTGATAACAATGATGCTTTAATTTTGTGAATGATGGAAATTAGCATACGAAAAAAACATTACCGTCATATGAAGTTATTATTCAAGAAAATCAAATCTCACACATGTTTAGAAATTTTCCAGTCTACAAACAACATTAACCGAAGAGAAGATGGCGTCTTGTTCCAGAGCTTTTCGGAAGCTTAAAAATTCTGAGGAAGAGAAAAAGGTTACTCCAAAATGGTACCCTAAAGTCAACAAGTGCAGTGAAAAAGTAGTCTTTTAAAAAAATATTCTGGAATGGCCAAATGGTAGGTAAACAAAAATCCAGTACTCGAGCCTTGTGTATTCACAACTGGCAAGTCTTGAGTGCAACGCTTGGACACTGCTATAGCCAATACTACTGAGTCACTGAACGTTTGGCTGATTAAATTGGTGAAAGAACAAAGTTTAATTTTGTGCAGTATTCACTGCGTGTGTTATTTTGAAAGAACATTAAATATTCACCCACCATTTGTTGTGTCAGTTACTGTGTTGATAATTAGTATTCCTAAGTCACAAATGCAGTGACATAATATCTGACAAAACACCCCATACTACTAAGGAGAGGTTTTAATGATATAGTCACTGCACATGATGTATTATTGACCATTTGATTGGTCAATGGGCGTATGAATTGTGAGTTTTTTTAATGAATTTTTAATGAATAATGATAAATTAATTTTTCTGTGGCTTTGATTTCTATTGTTTTGTAATATCAATCAATAACAATTGCAGATTATAGCAATTGATATCAATTATGTGAATTGATTTCCAATATAGTTTTCTATCGATCCACCGCCCCAGGCAGCACTAGGAAGATCCGTGAAGGTGAATCATCCTAGTCCGATATATTTTTTGTATGCAGTTTACATACAAAAAGTTCTACTTGTCCTCAGCACAAGGATCTTACTAGTGCCAGGGTTTTCAAGTTCAGCTAGGAAGATCCTTGCACTATGTAAACTGCTTTCACTAGACATATCCTATTGCTTGGGAGAAACAAGACAGACATGGCAGCAAGTCGTTCAGTGGGCCGTTACAGTAATAAAAGCTGACACCCAGAATTCTTAGCAGTAACCCCCCTGAGACCCCAAAGAGAATAAAGGACCACTCATAGTCTTAAAAACTGCTGACTTTACATCATTTAAGGCACAGTAAAAGTATACTCTTTAGCAAGCTTTTCCACACACAGATTCAAAGACATGTACTTTTTTTATCTTTCTATTCCCATAGGCCTGTGGGAGGAGGTATTGCCCTCCCTTGATGAGGAATCATTTGATGGCATCATGTATGACACCTACCCCTTGTCAGAGGAAACATGGCACACTCACCAGTTCTTGTTTATCAAAGACCATGCATACCGTCTCCTTAAACCAGGCGGAGTGCTGACCTTCTGCAACCTGACATCGTGGGGAGAGTTGCTTAAGACAAAGTATGATGACATTGAGAAGATGTTTGAGGAAACACAAGTCCCTGAGTTACTGAAAAGTGGTTTTGTAAGAGAGAGCATGTCAACTGAAGTTATTGATGTTAACATTGATCCTAGTTGCCGCTAATACAGTCACAGGAAAATGATTGCTCCTACTGTTACAAAGCGTTAAAAATCCAAAGATTATTTAATTTTTAGCAGGGGTTTTCGTTGAAACTAGTCATGTGCCCTTTTTTACCCTTTCCAAATAGACTGTTTTGTTGAATGGGTGGGGCTAAATATTGTTAATTTGAGCTCTGAAGTATCCTTTCTAATACATTATGTACACTTTGTTATATTATTTAATATATTTGTATTTAAATAAAGTGGTAAGCGTAAAAGAAAAGTCTGTGCTAAACCCTGTCTAAATTAACTACTCCAAAGAGAATTAGGCTGTACACTTTATGACAGGCTCTGCCGCTTTTCAATGTACGCTGCATTTTCTGTGCTAGCTCAAAATTACATTGGCATGATGAAGGAGTAGGATTTAAGAATCATCTTAATACGTGAAGATAATGAATTTGATGTGAATATGAAGGCATATTGGTCCACAAGGCTAATCCCAATAATGGAGTTGACCTCTTTTTTAAGCCAGCCTGGCCAGAGGTCCTGTAGGGGCTGACTCTTCCCCAGTCATCTTTGTAATGTGCATAGCACAGGAGTGGAGGGTGATGGGAACCTAATTATATATATGCCCCTCTAGGGAGAGGTCACGCCAGCTGTACATGTGGCGGTGTCACATGACTGCATACCCTAGGCTGCCTGACCCAAGATAAAGGTGGGCCACATGCACTGGCCCTCATGTGTGTGCCTGGTACACTTTGACTATCCTCCTGTCAAGGATTTTTGATCATTCAATTTTTATGATATATGGGCTTGCAAGAAGTGAAGGAATTTCTCTAGGCCATGGCCACCCAACAATAAACTTGATTCACGGGTTTTCGTTTTTCCCACCATGCAATGATCTTCTCTGTTGGAGGGGTGGGGGAGGTGTGTGCATGTGGCAAATGAATGTCTGTTGAACAGAGTACTTTCTCTACACTAACTTGTTCTTGTCCCTTGGATGACAGTAATTGCACAAGTTTAATTCTAGCTGGAGGTAAAGATACACTTCATAAGGGGGTCTTTGTGCACATATGGGTATATGAGTCTTCAAGGCCTCATTCTGACACCTTCCCCCACATCAGGAAAATACTTGAGTGTCCCCCTAACTGAGATCATTCCCTAGTTTCAAACCGAGAGGGGCTGGGTGCGAGTCGGTTTATTATGGTATAAAGAAGGCGAGACCCACTTGGTCCGAAAGAGCACATTGAGGTTATGAAATACCTTAAGTTTGGTGTCGATTGGGCCAATATTGAACAAGACACGACCATTTAAAATCTTGAAAATTTATAAGAGATGTATGGATTGCTGTCACACTGTCCGACGTCTATATATATTTCTTTGTCAATTTTAGAGTTTTTAAATGGTTGTATCTCGTTCAATAAAGACCAGATAAACAAATTTGAGAATGTTGCTAATTTCAATGTGCTGGGGTGGGGATTTGGCTTTTTGCAAGAATTTGCAATCAGATTCCCTGCCCACGGGCAAATCATTCCAGTCAAATGCAACCAAATTTTCTCACCCCAGGATGCACATTGCTGTCAATCCCAAGACAGAACCCAAGAAAGGCACAATAGAAATATCTCCAAGTTAAACTCTGCAATCTTTTATAAACGTTGCTGCATCACCAAAGATACATGTTCCTGTTACAGCTGCAATTATACGTTTTAAGCATAATCCGTGTTACGCTGCATAGAATACATAAACCTTTAGGAGAAAGTCCACATTTTGTAAGTTTAAATATACCGTTCTTAGTAAAGGGTACAAAGAAAGTCAGTTTACAGTTTACAGTTTCTAAGTTTACAGTGATTGTAGCGAATGAGCCATACACTAATCAATTGTACTTGCAAAAAATCGACTTGGTTTCTTTTTACTTCCGTTTACTTTGATACCACAGTATTTTAAGAGGTTCGATTGATAAAAAAAAAACGCTGAAACAAACGAAATTTGAAGACAAAACATTGAAACTGATCCACTCAGCCTTCGCTTGTTCTCATTAGCCTCCATGACTTCCTGATCTTTTCAAACCGTACGGTGCATGCGTGAAGCGTAGAAGCGGGAAACATATGTTCGGTCTCGGTCTTTTTCGTCCGAGTTGGCAGTCAAGTATCTCCACGTCGGGCGAAGAAGGATTCAAATATCCCCTCCCCTGGGAGAACAAGGTCAGTCAAATGCCCTACCCCATGGCCAACAAAGAAAATCAAACCCCACCCATGCCCTGCCTCCCCCCCCCCGCGCCGGCTTTACATTGATAGGTGGATTATTAAGATTAGGGTTACGTAATGTGTCAACGCGAATATTTAATAAGCAGGATATTTAAGTTACTTCTTGTCTTATTAAAGAGAGCTTATTTCCCTCGTATTACTGTCTCTCGCAAGTGTTTCATCGTGTCAGGAATATTGTAGTGAACCTACGTGTTTTCCTTTTTTACTTGCGATGCCGGGAGGCGAAGGGGCCGGTGCTTTGCCAAATTCGTCTGCAGATACGTCGAATGTTAGAGGTGCTTTGTTTGCTTTACCGCCGCCTCCACCTCTTGATATTCATGATTCGAACGCAGCAGAAAAGTGGAAGGAGTTTGAGCAAGCTTGGAAGAATTACTCGATTGCCATGAAGTTGCACCAGGAACCCGAAGCCGTACAAGTTGCAACATTGCTTACCGTAGTCGGAGCTGAAGCGCGGAAAGTTTTCGCTACGTTTACGGATTGGGCGAGCGACACCGACCAAAACAAGATTCACCTGTGTTACAAAAGTTTGCAGCGTACTGTCAGCCACTTAAAAATGTGCCTTTTGAAAGATATAAGTTTTATTCTAGAATGCAAGAATCGGGAGAGTCTTACGATCACTATCGGACAGCTCTTCGACAGTTAGCAGAAAGGCGCGAGTTCGAATCGATTACCCCCAATCAGATTTTACGTGACAAGCTCGTATTTGGAATTCGCGATTCAAAGGTTCGTGAGAGGCTTCTTCGTGAGAAGAATTTGTCGTTGAAGAAAACTGACGAGATTTGTCGTTCTCACGAGACCATGGTACAGCAGATGAGGGTTGTTGGCGATGCCGTTCTAAGCGTTGCAGATGCCGGAAACGTGAATGCTGTGTCTAAAAAGCCTAAAAGAGGGAAACGTAGGCGAGGTCGTGGCTCGAGGAATGCTAACACGCGGCGAAATAGTTGTGAATTTTGCGGACGTGAGCATGACGTAGCGAAGCGTGAGAACTGTCCAGCTTTTGGAAGGAGCTGCAGTAAGTGTGGCAAGAAAAATCATTTCGCAAACGTATGTTTTGGACACGCGCCTAAGCCCACGACTCGCACGCATCCTGTGCATTGTTTCGGAGATGAGCTTTCGGACGAAGTTTTTGGTAACGCTGAAGTTGGAATCTGGAAATTATCTTCGTTTTCAGCCCGATACCGCAGCTCAGTGCAATGTTGTCCCTTTGCATCTATACAAGAAAGCCACTAAGGATGTTGATTTGTGCAATGCGACCCCTGTCAATACGGCGATCATTTCGTATGGTGGTACTTCAATTCCTATCCTCGGGAAAGTTCGTTTGCGTGTATGGCGTGGAAATTTCAGATGCCTGCTTGACTGCAATTTGGTTGACAGCAAGAAAGTGAGACCTATTCTTGGCAGGAAAGCGTACCTGGGAATGAACATTATCCAGTATCTAGACAACGACCAGCAAAACCCACGCACTCGGCAGGTGACCAAACTTTCTCACCCGGAAGCCTCACACGCACATTCAAGCCAAGGTTGATGGGCTTTAAAGGCTTCACATGCCGATCGTAATAATTCTTTTGGCGCCATTTCTTCTAATGAGTTTCAAGTGTTCGCAAAGAGTTGGTCTTTCAATCATGTCACTTCGTCGCCTCGCTACCCTCAGTCAAATGGCAAGGCTGAGAACGCTGTGCGGACAGTGAAACGTCTGTTTGAGAAATGCAAAGAAACCGGTGTGGCAGAATTTCAAGCTCTACTTGACTGGCGAAATAAACCTTCTGAGGGAATGGATACCAGTCCTGCGCAGCGCCTGATGGGCCGTCGATGTCGTACACTTCTGCCAATGTCGGAGTCGCTTTTAAGACCAAGTTATCCACTACGTGATGATGTGCGTGCGTTGGCCGGAAGGAAATGGCGCCAAAAGAATTATTACGATCGGCATGTGAAGTCTTTAAAGCCCATTAACCTTGGCAAGACTGTGCATGTGAGGCTTCCGGGTGAGAAAGTTTGCTCACCTGCCGAGTGCGTGGGTTTTGCTGGTCCGCGCAGTTACCTGGTAAAGACTGGTGATGCTGTTTACCGTCGTAACCGCCGTGACCTGCTGAGCACTGGAAAACTGCCTACTACTGATTACTTTGATTCGTCTGTTGCCCCTCAGTCCAGTCGCAGTAACGCAGAATCCCTTGGCGTAGCCAGCCAGTAGACCTGTGGGCCCGGGCCAACAAATTTTTGGTTTGATCACTCTACCGCTTGTGATAAATTATGCTTTATTAGGGTGACCGCAAGCTTAAGAGCTCAAAGTGTTGGTGAGGTCAGTGCTTACTACTCATTCGTGCAATTTTCAGGATATGTGGAAATGAAAGTCAGCCAGGCCTACAATTGCAACTAGTCGAAAAGCTGGCTACGACCCCGTGTACGGTTCATTCCGAAGCCTACGTCGTATGTTGCGTCCTTCTGCAAGTTTAGTGTTAGCTTCTTTGTATTTGTCATTTATGTTATTATTAACAATCTCTTATTCCTAGCCTGTCGGGGTAACGAAAAAAGGCTCCCCTCCTTCGTAAATGTGCGATATCTATTCTAGCCAGCTAAGCTGGAAGATAGGCACTGGTAGGCTTCTGACCCTCTTTAGTCTTTCAAGGCTTTTAACATCGAAAGGGTGTTGACCAAACCAGACAAGCCAGTTATTTACTCTGGATGACGGGGCCGGCACGGGGCGGGGCCTCGTCCGTGAGGAGCTGCTGGCACCAAGCCCCCGCCACCCGCTAATCTTGCTGGTTAAGGTGACACTTTATCGGCTTTGTGTGCTCAGCTCCAGTCTGGTTTGCTCGTAAGAATCACCCGATTATTTTATTTTTAGATATGGAGACAGACCTCTCCATTTCCCATTTCTATATTATCTGTTTCGAGCAAAGAATTTGAAAAAGAGAACTTCATCAGCTCCAAAGCTATCTAACTGAAAACTCCATGCTATCAAATTTTCAGTCTGAACTCCGCCCAAGTCACTCAACAGTAATTAATAGCCCTAATCCGGAGGCATTATGAATGGCTAGAAAATATGGATAATGGTAAAACTGAATGGTGTTGTTTTCCTAGATAATAAAAAAGTGTTTAAATCGATAATTATGGCATCTTGATAAACAAAATGAATGAAAATTTTGGTATCTTTGGTATGGATCGGAGCTGAACTGGTTTAAATCATTCCTAAAGAATAGGGAACAGTAATGCATACCTTGTCTCAAGGGCTATCAATGGTTATAGATGTAATCTAAGAAAATAATATCTTGCGGAGTCCCTCCAGGGCTCAAATCTAGGGCCACGTTTGTTCCCATTTTATTTTAATGCCTTATCTGACAGTCTATGTGGATGATACTCTAATCTTCACTTCCTTTTACGATGACAACGAACGTTTTATATCATGAAGTAAAACGCTAACTTCGGTCAAGTCCAAAAAAGGCTCACAGAGAATAGACTTCAAATGCACCCGTCTAAATCAAAACTCCTGTTCATTGGCTAATCCTATAATTTGAATAGTAAGATATAAAGTGAGCAAGCCGTTGAGGTAAATAATCAACCTATATCACGAACCAGTGCACATAAGTGCCCAGGGGTTCAGATAGCTGATAGCTGGGACTGTCATGTCGATATGACCTGTTCGCAAGCATAGGAACCATTAGGCTACTCTGAAAACAGTTTCAAAGGGCCTATTGAGGTCATATTATAAACACTGTTCCCCTTTGTGAGACACCGGCATATTATTGAAAGATAAGCTGCCAGTTATGATATTCGGTCCGCTGACCTCCTCATCATTATTGTTAGGGGGTGTGGCAATCACGTTTTGAGCGCATGAAACAGAAGAAAGGAGTGATTTTTCATAAATGCATTCCCAAACTTAAAGACTTAACTCAATGTTTTGGAAAAAGCGGCGGGTTGTGAAGATCTACTGGATCCACCTTGTTTTCAGGTAATATCAGAACTAAATAACATCCTCAACTTTCAGCATCTGGTCCTGATAGCAATGAACTTTGATTATTAATCTATTTCCGACTATAGCAACTCTGCTGATATTGAAAATCTCTCTTTTTCTTGGAAAATTTCAATCCTTAATTGTAATAAAAGGAGTTGATTTACCCTAATTTATGTAAACTGGTACCGTTTTGTTTTGTTTTTTCTATTTATTTATTTATTTATTTATTTTTATTCTCTTAATTTTCCTCTGTATTTTTCGTGTGTCACAACCCTATAGAACGCAATTTGTTTATTAATACTCTGCTCGTTTAGTTTTGTCTATATTAGATAGTTTTCTGAACAAAATACTCAGTTAATTCTTTCTGTTCTTAATCAACTTCCCCTTGTTTCCCAGAAAGGACAACAACAACTTTGTGAGGCTAAAAACAGGTAAGTGATCAGTAATCAATTTTAAAACATATAAATATTTAATATTTAAACCCCTTAAGTTCCTGGAGTGTCAAGCAAAACAAACCAACAGCTCAAGAGGATGCACACAGCGGATGAAGAGGAGGTAGGTGGGCCTCCTCTTAGGGCCACTGTGAGCAACCTTGGTTAGAGAGGAGGTATTTGGGCCTTCCCTCCAATTGTCCTTGCTGTGAAACAAGGGGAAGTTGATTAAATCACAATTTATTGAACTTGTGAAATAGATTTCAGTTAATAAACAACCTTTATTTCTATCTTGAGGTACGAGCTTTGCCAAAACATCCAAGCACTGGTCTCAGGATGACCTCACGTGACAACACGTGGGAATCTGGACAACCATCCAATCAGAACGAAGTTTGCCATCTCCATTTATGCCTGCTAAACCCGTTCATTGTCTTGAGTGCAAAGTTTTGTCACAAACATTTTCTGTTCCGTCCCACCCTCCCAGAGCTTCTGCTTCCTCATTTGTTTTGGTAAATAATTTTTAGAGCTTGCAGTATTGTCGCAACATTATCCTTCTTATTATTACCCTAGAGGAATTAAGAGCCACATTTAAGTTCCTCTCTTTCGAGTAAGCCTCATTAGTGGATGATAGTTTTTCATTTTCACAAGATTAAGTACTTTACTTGTGTTTATTCAAGTAATACGCTATTTGTTTTGAATGGCATTCCCAACCTTAGAGAAACCAAGTCCTACACTTAGGTTTGATTTTTTTTCATTAGCTTTGCATTTACTAGTATGGTAATTTATATTTCCAAAGATTGATTACCAACCTCAGTTGGTTTAGATTGTCTCTTCTGTGAATAAACTATAATCATCTGACATTTGCTTTTAAGATGTTAGCTCATGAACATTGACTGATTTGATTTAGCAACATTTTTCAACTTGACTAATAGAATGAACGATTGTTGCTGTTTTTTTTCTGGACTATTTCATGGAAGAAGGAGGAAACAACAAACGAAGGCTGGATCTCTGCACAAAAGACTCGCATTATCACAACCTTATCGTGTTGCACCTGTGTTAAAGTTGATTACCTCTTGGAAAATTTACCAAAACAATGGCAATGGCATGGCGTTATACTCCCTACATCATTAACTTCAATAATCCCCGTGATCGCACAGGCATGCGAGCGTTGACATTGCAAACCTTTCCCGATAGGTGGAAACAGGTGATGGAAATGTTTTCGAGGTCCACGAGATGTCCGTTTGGTTAATTAATGATGGATTTACAAGGGCGTCCTACTATCCTTTTTGATTGTGGACATCACGCAAGAGGACGGACCCCGAAAGTGCATGATCGCACTTCATGAGGCAAAGTCAGGTCAGGTATTAGATGAAGTCTCTTAGGAAAACGATTTGGCTCGCTATAAAGAGCAACGAGAACGACGTGAACGAGCCAAGAAGAGTGAAGCGATCCAGTTTCAGTCTCAGTCAACATTGTTGGGACGCTTGACCGTCATATTGCCCTCCCACTGTTGGTTTGATGGTGGGGTCTGGACTTTAGAAAAGAGTGTTGGTGGCTAGTTTGGCAGCCGAAGGAGTATTGGTCAAAGGATGGTTCAAGGTGAAAAAAACTGCCAACAAAGCCCACACCACCTACGAGTAGATCTTGACGAAATTACGTTTGTGCGAGTGATAATTGACCTTGGAAGGGTTTGGCAATTTTTTGGTGTGACCAAAAAAACCTTGGAAGACGTGATCACTGATTTTACGCGCCCTGTTTCCGAAAGAATAGTGACGGTATATGGACGTTTGTTTCGCTACGTCAGGGTCGAAGGCTATGAAATTAAGGAGGTGGATGAAGTGGACTGGTTTTTTGGATGGTTGGAGGACAAAGAAAGAGTCACGAACCAGAAGAACACAGCGTGGAGGAGCCGTGCTTCGACGATTACCTCGATTGATCGATAAGATTGCAGAAGGAGTGGCCATGGGATTGCCGAGCCTTTTACCCAAGTTTGGATACTTAGGGTTGCTGTTAATTTAGAAAGGATTGAGAGACATCAAAAATAACGTGGACATGGTCTGTCGTTAGAGGAGATAGCAGTCAGAGGGGTAGGATTGTTGGGAGTGTTGAGCATTGCTGCAAAACAGGGCGTGAAACTGAGCAAGTCCAAAGACTACCGACACAATGAGTCCAAGAAAGCAAGAGGACATTTTGAACGCCGAGCTGCTACTCGGGAAGTATAAAACGCAGAAAAGGCAAGGTCCCTGATCTTTAGTTACGACAATGAAACGAAAAACACGTCCTATAAATAGTCTCTGAAGACGCTCTCGTCCACAACAGGGAAGACACAAAGTGCAACAGGGCACTAGATTTCTGCCGGAGATTTCTGCTCTTCCTTGGGTCGCGTGGTCGATCACCAAAGGGTTGGAAAAATTAGGTGCTTATTGTCAAAAATAAAGCAAGGATTTATCACGGGACTAGTTGGAAAGGACATCGGCAATTACCCTTTTTGAAGAGCATCTTGTAAAAAACAACATCAAGCGCGTTACGAACGTACGAAAGGAGACACGTACGATTGAAGTGTCGGATTGTCCATAGTGTGAGTCTTCTTCGATCTGCAAACGAAACAAGTTGACTCGCAACTTACGTCTCTCGTTTTCACTCGCATCTCGAGCATCCTTCGAGCCTTCGTCGCTCACGTAGTCGACTTGTGGAAAGTGTTGGATCAATCTCTTGGATAAGATTGCCAAACAACGCGTTATCGATTATTCGAATGCCAAGATTTTACACAGCAACAGACTTCCGACCATGTCTTCCACTCCGTCAAAGTCCATACCCAGGAATTATAATAATAATAATAATAATTATAATTATTATAATAAGTACGTCTTCATTTCCAGTATTTCCACAAAGGTGACTCTTTATCTGGAAATGATAAAAGAAAATAAATGTAACAACAAAAACAAACAAAACGACTAAATATTACATTACTAGGAAATTGAATGAGACAATTCTAAAAACTATGTGATAAATGGCCCTCCCTCCTCAAAAATTTATGTATAATACAAAATAAAAATACAATCATATATACTATGTACAGTCATGTTTTGTAAACTCTCGCGACCTTTCCTACCGCGTGACGAAACATTTGCAAAAGATTGTGGAAAAATTGAATAAAAACGGAAATTTAACGCCGGACGACCGCTTCAAGGTCCAAAATAACACTTTGCCAGACCCCGGTAAGGGAGGAAGCAAACCAAAAGTATATGTTGCAGAAAAACTGGCTGAATAAACAGTCTGTTACACGCATTGATAACCAGGATTAAAACTCTATTGTGCGCGGGCGTTGGTTACCATGCGGGCCTGGGCGATTGCACAACCTCCTAAGAAACCGACTTTAAGCGTCAAGTTTGAAACGTTCCGCAAGGAATGGCCGCCGCTAGAAAGATTACGCAAAGAGTGGCATGCTAATGCTAGGGCTCTCGGAGGACCTTGCGGGTTCGGCGAACTCGAACAATTTGCTATGGTACTGCCCGACTATAACATTAAGGTGGTCAGTGCTGACAAGGGATACCAACTCATCTTTTGACGGAGCAATAAGAGGAAGGAACAGCGGTATATCTATCCGCTGAAAAGACCATCATTTCTATGCTTTGATCTCAATGACTGGGTTTCTAGGGAGAAGTTATTATTGTCATCTGTGTGAAAAGGGATAGAACACGGACATGTTTGACCATCATTCCTGCATCCAGCGTTGTTGCGTGGACCGCAAACAAAGATGGCGGAGATTACAAGTTGCACCTTCTCTCTGATAGACCCGTGCGTCGCGCCACGCAAGTGTCCTGCAACACATTTGTCAACGCTCGTTATACGGTAACCTGTGGTACGACAACCATCGCGTTCTTGAACCCAACGGTCATGTGACAAACTCCGCAAAGACCTCAGCTTGCGCTTACCTATACTCCTGTGACGAGTGCCGTAAACAAATTATAATTTGTGGAAGAGAAGGCGTAAACGTCAACGCCCTGACAAGTGTTGGAGATATTTCTTCAAGACCTTCAAGGACTGTGTAGATATCCACAAGTGCTACTTGCAGCCTGTCGGCGAGGACAAAATTTCCAACGATGCTGGACTACCAGTCAAACGTCCGTGTCGTAGCCGTACGCCGCACAGAGCGTCCCATGCCGTAAGCTTCTTTTAATAGGAGCGTTCCGTCCGAAAGTGATAGTGAGGAGGAGAATTGAGAGGAGGTGTTCCGCGCCAATTTACCGCCCCATCTCGTGTACGCGGATTTCGAGTACACCCAGGACGAGCAAGAACATATCCCCATCCTTATTTGTGCTATGGGGGAGGATCACATATCATCTCTTTTACCCCTCCACTTTTATGGTCGTGACTGCACAGAGGCCTTTTGCGATTGGTTGCTGACCAAGACCAAGGTATAGAAAGACGTGGGTAAAGGGTACCTCATCCTTTAAGTCTACAAAAGGTACAATTTTCCCGAGGCACAACAGAAGCGCAGTCTCTTTAGAGACTATGTAAATACGTGGCTGTAGGGAAAGACGGAATTTTCGGGATGAGCACCTAACGCAGACTGAACCCAAGAGGCAGAGGCGGAAAAGAACCAGTCATAAGCCGATTACACCAGTCGAGAGACAATAGAAAATAAAAACATGGTGGGAAAGAGGAAAGAAAGCAACCAGTAAGCTGGCTCTTTGGCGGAAAATAGGCGAAAAAGTCGAACAGATCGTCACCCTTGCTGCTCTGTACAAACACCTCAGGGACAAGCTTGTTGTGGTGCATTTCCTTCGCATCATGAACGAGGAATGTCCTAAAATGACCTTTGCCCCTGGTGTACAAACCACCAATATTTTCACCTCCTGTTGTGCTCGATTACGGCTTTACCAACACCAGGACCACGTGGAGAGAAATGCACTTATTTTGACACAGATTCAATTGTGTACACGTGGTGGCCTGATTAGCCATGGGTCCCTCTAGGCAATTTTGTAGGGGAAATGACTTACGAGCTGGATCCGGCGGATGGTAGCCGCGACTACATATCTACGCACATACCTTATTTCATCATGCGGAACACGACTACGAAAAAGCTGACCACCGTCCGCCGAGAGAAAAAGTGGGATTGGTGTATTAAAAGCGTGTGGTGGACCGTGACAAATTAAGGACTTTCCCCTATGGCTACAGCTAATGTTTACCGGACAAGGAGGAACTGCAGAGGAACACCGCGGCAAGTAGTATAGGACATGGGGGTACGAGAACATTTTCAATATTTTGAATTTGACCTTGGGAATCCGTTTTGGACTGGTTTGAACCGGTTTTGGGCGGTTTGACTTTAATAATATCTAAGCCCAACCATATCACCATACTGAAATAGTTTGAGACTATATATTATTTTGGTTTTTGAGTCAGGATCTGGCTTATAGTTCTGATATTTATCCTTACTTGTGAATACAACATGAGAATGATTATTGGTTATTTTTTTGAGTCCAAAATCTAACCTGTCTATATTTGCTTTTGCAATCATATCCAATATTTTGTCGACTATTGGATTTTAAGCTATTTTCTTTTTATAAGTATCTAAAATAGGATCTAAACAAAAGCTCTTACCGCATTTATAATCAGCTTTTTCTATTGCTTGCTCAGGCTCAATGTTTTATGATGCCGGATAGTACTAACAACCCACGACATGAAATTCTTGGTTCTTTTCATAATCATTACTGAGTATAAATGCATAGCCATTATTAACGTACTTCTTCTTCATCTCCTTTTGGGCTTCTGATACATAGTAGTTACCTGTAGGACTCTTGAATTCTATGCCCAGGCCTTTATAATCTTTGTGATAATCAAGTACCAATAGATCAGGCTGTCCTCTCATATATCCCTTTTTATATGAATCCAGTCTCTTATCCTCAGTATCCTGATTCTCCCCCAGTCCTGCTAATAATATAGTATCGGGATAATATCTTCTTATTAGATCTACTACTTTATGATGGAGGTCAGTCTCATTGCCAGTCATAATCATGTTATTCCAGGGACTATCAAACAGTTTGTATTGGCCATATTTACGGATTGATGGGAGTACAGTGGTAAATACCCAATCACGGAACTTTTTTGCTGTTTCTAATTTTGAGCTAAAAACAAGTTCATAAAAGCCGGCTTCGTCAATAAAATAGGTCTGAAACCAACACGTTGTCTCGACGGGGTGCCTAAAGATGTGTTTTATTTTGTGATTTTCAGATACATGTTTTCTAATAGCCTGTTCAGTGTCACTATATCCTAGAATCTGGGCAACATCCTTACCCTTGAACCAAACATTCTGTTTATTATCGATAAATGATGTGAGCTCAATGCCCATATCAGTATTACGGAATATCTTTTCTATCATATATACCATTAATATAGGGTTACATAATTTTCTATCACACAGACCAATAAAAATGGTATATATGATAGATTAAGAAATATGGTTGGGCCTGAGGTGCCGTTTCAGAACCTTGGACCTGACACCCCGTTTTAGGGTATCAATAAAATTGTTTTCAGGTGTATTTACAAGGGGGTCCAAAATAAACTTCCCTTACTCTTTCTCCTCTTCCTCTGTTTCAAAGATCGCTTCAAGGACGCCGGTTAATGACATTTCAGCTGTTTCCAGTTTTTTGGAGATTAATTTCTTGTGGTGTAATGTCGCAATCTCTTCTTCCAAATTTTTGGATTTTAGTGTAAAGTGCATTAAGCTCGGTTTCCTTACAGCGGATTTTAGTATCTAACTTTCTTTTATGATCTTCCATATACTATTAGTTAGATAAATCTTGTAAGGTGCTCAATGGACTCCAAGAATCAAAATCATCACTATAACCCAACCATTTGACAAGAGCTTGTTTCTTCTTATAATCCCTCCGAATCACTTTTTCAATGCGAAATACATCCTATGTTGCCGGCAGTCATTCTGGTTCATAAAAGCTGCCTTGTATTTCCTCCTTGTTGAGATCCTTTAATCTGTAGGTGATTGGGTTTGTGGATTGGATTTTATCGACCAGGAATATCTCTTCTGTCCAATTAGGTGTTGTAATGTTCATAATATATAGATTTAGCCACAGCTAAAAGCGAAGCTCCCATTGATAAATTTATAACTTAAATCAAACAATAATTTTGTATTCCACAAATCAGTTAACTTAAGGGCACATTGATGTGCCTTTTGAGGGAAAAGCTAAGTGATCTTGGAGTGAAACAAATCTTGTATCGAGTTGATATAGCCCTATATGTACACCCAAAAAATAGTCTTCGGTCACATTTAAGAGCAATAATGGCCCTTGATCACAGTAGATAAGGCGTGGAAAACAAATTCTTGGAAAACAAATCAGACCGAATTTTTTCGTTCGACAAGTTTAAAAATTCTTGCCAATAAATCTGGGTGCGTGCAAACCAATTTTTTTATTATTTTTTATAGACCACATCTGAGGAGAAAGAGTACTATGAGGCACTGTTTTTATCATACAGACCTCGTACAAAATGCAGTATTTCACAATCTTTCAAGACAAATTGCATTCATTCAATATTCAGGACCATCGAAGCACGCGTGGACTTTTAATTAGCGAAACCGTTCAAAAAATTTCCAAAGTCACCTATACGGCCATCCGGTTCTAACTTTTGACAAGCGCCAAATTTGCGAAGAAATTTTAAAAGAGTTACCCTTCAACGTGATAAAGAATTTATTGAGTCTATTTTTTATTAATGGTTTTATAACGATGTGTAATGTTAAAAAGCGTTTCATACACTTGGCATTTTGAGTACTCCTGCAAGCGATGTTTATGAACGGCTGAAAACAAACGGCAAAGCGATGAAAATCACACTTTTGAGACTACCAATAATCAATAAAGAAATATCATTCGGTAGAACATTTACGGAGACAACAATTTTCATTCACGAAAACAAATGAGTATTTAAGTGTCTCTAAGAATCCTCAAGTCTTTACTAGTAAACTTAAAGATTAAGTTTATGTTTTAAGCCGCCGGTTTCCCGGTGTTTGCTGTTTTCAAAGATGACTCACGACAAGAAAATCGCTCAAAGCTTTCTTTCTACAGCCAAAATTACAACTAAATATTCTTCGGAAAGTTTTTCTTTCTATTTACGGTGAACTAATATCGACTAAAGGCTTTTTAAAGTTCTGTAAGCTTAAGCTTATATCAAACCTCATACTAGGTCAGATCGGTGTCTCAGTCAAATCTTAATACAAACGTGCATAAACTAGCTTCATAAACTGCGCCTCTGGACTTCATGAAATTGTATTTAAATACAACAATTACTTAACCTTACCATATTTCGAGATGCAGCTCCTGAAAGCTATCAAGTAAGGCAAGGATCGCTTGAGCCTTTATAATTCTCTTACGCATCCAGCAAGGTGAAAAACAAAAACGATGCCATCCGAAATCGGATTATCGGCTTTGACAAGCGACGCACTTCTCAACCAAAAACCCAATAAACAAACCAGCCATGAATAAGAGAACACTCTTGATAGCAGCTGTATTTCATTTTGTACATCCAGTGGAAAAAGACAGTTAAAAACATCACAAGTTGACTCAAAACTCTGTCAGCTTCAGCTGTCAAAGTAAACAACTTTCAAGATGCTGCATAAATTTTACGCATGAACTCACCTGTCAAATTTTAACCAATCAGAGCATAAAAATTGGACGTCGAGCGTGACCAACACGTGACCATGGTAAGAAAAGGTCTTCCCCGCCTGTATTTTGAAAAAACTGGCTGAATTTTTGCGTCTGAGGTCAGTTTGAAATCAAAATCGTAATAGTGCGGTGCGATACTGACATAAACGCAACATGTTTGATATGAATTTAAATAAAAAAGTAAACGTGAGCCTGCGATCATTTAAAAATGAGTAAATTGTCAGCGGATAACTTCAAAAAATACTCGACCTCGATGGGTCGACACCTGAGCCCGCGATACGGCCAGGTGATACTGGTCAGCGGATACCCTGTTTTGACAGCTGTCAATTGATGACAACATTGATGTGCAATCAGCTTTCTCCTGGGCTCCAAAAGTAGCTAGAAAGTGTGAGAGTAAACATTGGTATGCCTGTGGTGCGGACGGACGGTCGGTCGCTCGGTCGCTCGGTCGGTTGGTCACGTGATTACCAAATTTTCTGGGATGGGTAGATTTATTTACCCATGGTGCTCCGCAGGCGCGCTTCGCGCGCGGAACTCCGCTATAAACCGGAAATTTTCTGATACCGGATGTTCGCTAGGAACTATGGGATATATGTAGCGGAACGATCATGGCGTCCACCGATGCTGTAACACGTCTTTTTGCAACTATTTATTAAATCGTTGTTAATCGTTTGCATCCTGTTTTGAAATCCATTCAAAACATCACAAATGGCGACGAGGATGGGATGTAAGTAATCGAAGACGGAAATCTTTACGTTTAAAGTGTTAAATCAACCGGAAAATCCTCCCGACGATCAACCTTGTTTTCAATGCCTGCAGATTCTTCATCAACCACTTCGCCTTCACAGCCTTCAGCAGCCTCTGCAATGGCAATTAACCTACCGACCTTTCCTGAGTTTGATCCTCAACCAAGAGATACAGTACCCGTTCGCTTTGAGAAGTATGTCAAGCGTTTGGACAACATGTTTACAGCAATGAACATTACCCGAGCATCTCAAAAGAAACCATGTTGTTGCATTACGTAGGAGAAGAAACCTGTGATGTGTTTGAGACCCTTACCGGTCCAGAACCGCCGGAAGGAAGTGACGAATACAAGACTGCCGTAAAGGCTCTTGCTGATCATTTTGAGCCTCAAAAGTGTGTGGATTATCACGTCTATGCCTTTCGTCAGGAAACGCAAAAGTCTGGTGAAAACATTACCGAGTTTTACACACGTCTCCAGCTGTTAGCACGCAAGTGTCAATTCGCCGATCCCGAACTGGAAATTAAGCCGCGGATTATTCAAGGAACCTCATCGCTTCGCCTGAGACGTAAAGCAATCGCACAGAGCCTTAATCTTGAGAACTTATTGAAAGTAGCTCGCGCCACGGAAACCGCCGACGAACAGACCACTGATATGGAGAAACAGCAATCCAACGCAGTGGGCTATGGTAGAAATAAAGCAACCGACGTTTAGCAGAAAGAGAATTATCGTGGTCTACCAAAGTCTGGATTGCGTAACAATAGGTGTGCTTTATGTGGTGGAAATTACCCACATCAAGGAACTTGCCCTGCTCAAGGTAAAAAGTGTTTGAACTGTGGCAAAATGAACCATTTCTCCAAAGTTTGTTGTGGCAAACCCAATAATCGGTCCAAATCTTCGCACCCAAAGAAATCATCAAAAGGTAAACCCCATGCCAGTTCTGCAGATGTTGAAGAGTCTCCGAGTAGTGAAATGTCATCTCTAGCCGGTGTTGATAGTGACAACAGCGAAGAGTATACCTTTAACATTGGTGCACAGGGACACCAAGCTGACAAGCCTATCTTTCAGGTCACCATTATGATCACACCTATCCGCATAAAGGCAGTTTCAGGAGCAACCGTGAATATCTTAAGCAAGAGAGACTTTGATGGCCTTAAATCAAAGCCACAACTGGTTGAAACGTGAAACTGGTTGAAAGTGCCAAAGTGTATCCATACATGTTTGATAAGCCACTAACCCTGTGTGGAAAGTTCCGAGCTACTGTCACCAGTGGTAGCTGTTCATCCGTGGAAACATTCTATGTCGCAAAGGGTTCATCAAGCTCCATACTTAGCTGGACAACCTCACAGGCATTAAATCTTATTAAAGCTGTTAGTATGGTCGAACCTCCTGTTAACCTGCCACCTGATGCCCCAGATTCTCTCAAGGAATTTCCTAATCTAACCAGTGGAATGGGCAAGTACAAAGGTGAACCAGACGCATACATGTAGATGGATCTGTCAAACCCGTGGCACAGCAACATCGCCGAGTCCCTTTCCATGTAAGAAAACAGGTGGAGGAAAAACTCAAACAGCTTGAAAATGATGACATCATTGAACGCGTAGAAGGCCCCACCCCTTGGGTATCGCCAATTGTTGTTGTGCCCAAGCCGAATAAACCGAACGAGATTAGAATTTTTGTAGACATGCGTTCATTAAACAAAGCTATCATCAGGGAGCGACACATCATACCCACCATCGATGACGTAGTGTCGGACTTGAACGGTTGTAAAGTGTTTTGTAAGATCGACTTAAATCAAGAGTACCACCAGATCCCATTGCACCCCGACTCGAGAGCACTGAGCACGTTTTCTACAGACGTTGGACTGTTCCAATACAAACGTCTCAATTTTGGCCTCTCGTGCGCAGCTGAAATCTTCCAAAAGAAGGTGGGTGATGCAATCCGTGACATACCCTGCGTCAAGAACATCAGTGATTACATCTATGTTGGGGGCGCAGACAAAGACACTCATGACCGACATCTGAGACAAGTGTTCCGTCAACTCCAGGAGAGTGGTCTGACAGTAAACTTACCTAAGTGTCAGTTTCGAGTTCCCACTATGCTCTTCTTTGGCCATGTGTTCTCTGAAAAGGGCATGTCACCTGATCCTAAAAAGGTTGAAGCTCTTCAAAATGTTGTGCCACCGACCAATGTGTCTGAAGTATGAAGCCTCCTTAGCTCGGCTGCGTTCTGCTCTAGGTTCATCAAGAACTTTGCACTAATCACCAGACCTCTTCGACAGCTGACCTGTAATGGAGTGAAGTGGCAGTGGACTGAGGAGGAACAGTCATCATTCGAACGCCTAAAAGCGGCACTATCTACTAAGACTACCCTTGGATACTTTGATCCAAAGAAACCTACTTCCATCTTTGTCGATGGTAGTCCCATTGGTCTAGTTGCTGTCCTGACCCAGAAAGATGTTTCGACTAATGAAGTGACACCTTGCATTATGCCAGTTCTGCACTGACACCAACTCAAGCTAGATATCCACAGATTGATCGTGAAGCTTTGTCAGTTTACTGGGCTGTAAAGCGCTTTCACGTGTTCATCTACGGAGGGGAATTTAAAATAATGACAGACCATCAACCTCTGGTTTCCTTGTTTAACAACCCCACCTCTAAACCGTCCGCCAGGATAGAACGTTGGCTCATGGAGTTACATCAGTACCGATTCACAGTAGAATATCGCCCTGGTGCTTCAAACCCAGCAGACTATGCTTCGATACACTCAGTAGGAGACCTGGAATCTCACAATTATGAAATCGAGTCTGAAGACCACATCTCTTTTATTACAAGAACTGCAGTACCAAAAGCTGTAACATTGTCTGAGGTAGAATCTGCAACCGCAACAGATCCAGTGCTACA
This sequence comes from Porites lobata, assembly GCA_942486035.1. Taxonomy (NCBI): domain Eukaryota; kingdom Metazoa; phylum Cnidaria; class Anthozoa; order Scleractinia; family Poritidae; genus Porites; species Porites lobata. The sequence continues at coordinate 463,703 of CALNXK010000069.1, forward strand.
AGCGGTTATATCTGCGATAAAATCTGGTTGCTGGCACAAGGCACCACCTGGTGTATCACTATCTGAGCTATTCCGCTACGAGCAAGTCAAGGAGCAATTAACCTGCACTGATACTGTCTTGTCAAAATCCGATCGTTTAGTCATTCCTGCTGCGCTACAAGAACGAATTGTTGACATCGCCCATGAAGGTCACATGGACATAGTTAAAACTGAGGCCCTCCTGCGAGAGAAGGTGTGGTTCTCATGCACGGACAAGATGGTTGAAACAAAGGTCAAGGCCTGTTTACCGTGCCAAGTTGTAACCCCAGTGTACGCTAGAGAGCCTGTTCAAGTATCAGCTCTTCCTGACAGCCCTTTTGATGAAGTAAACATCGACTTTGCGCATGTTGAGGGTGAAACCCTACTTCTAATGGTTGATGATTATTCAAGGTTCCCGTTCGTAGAACCAGTGTCGTCAATGTCCGCTAGTGCTGTCATACCTAAGTTAGATCAGCTATTTGCTACATTCGGAACTCCCAAGATTGTTAGATCAGACAATGGTCCACCTTTCAGCGGAGAAGAGTTTGCCAAGTTTGCTCATGCGCTTGGTTTCAGGCATCGCAAGGTAACCCCTTTATGGCCTAGGGCCAACGGTGAGGTGGAGAGATTCGTGAAAACACTGAAGAAGTGTCTTAAAGCCGCTAAAGTGGAAGGAAGAAACTGGAGAAAGGAACTTCAAGCAATTCTGAAAAACTATCGCACCTCTCCTCATCAAACCACTGGTGTGGCCCCAGCAGTATTGTTACTGAAACGTCCTGTGCGTAACAAGTTACCACAGACCAACTACGTTGACCCTGTGTCGGAGATCGTCCGCAAATGCGATTTCTCGCAGAAATCCAAGTTCAAGGCTCATGCTGACAGCAAGGTTTATGTGAAACCCAGCACTATCTCACCCAGTGAAACCGAACTAGTGAAGAGACCATTTACTGCGTCTAAAGGTGCAACTGTTTACGACCCTACCCCCTTGACTGTAGTGGATAAGAAAGGCAACATGATCACAGCTCAAAACGGAAATCGCACGGTTACCAGAAATTCCTCTTTCTTTAAAACTCTGGACCAGTCAGTCATCAACCGTGATGATGATCCGTCCCATGACAGTGGTCTCAGCTCTCCGGCTGACATCAAACACCAACAAGAACTGCCTGCTACACGCACACGTGCTCATGATTCTGACCCGTCTGCATCAAAAAACCTGTGAGCTCCCCTGGCGTGCAAGCTAATCCTACAAGTTCATTTAGCCCTATCCCAGAGAGCCAAGCTAGTGCGTCTCACCCGGTTGGTCAACCACCATTGCGTAGATCTTCCAGGAAACGTGTTCCCCACCAGATTCTTGATTTATAGGCCTAGATTCTTATTGAGCTGTGAACTCTGAACTATGACAGTTTAGTTTGTTAAGTTAAAAATGCTGTCGCCTGTACAAAAACGTTTGTTTCTGTTGGACTTTGATTACAGTCAGTAGTCATAGTTTCATGGACACTGATTAGTTGAAGTTTATTTTATTTCTTTCCATATTATTCTAGAGAGTTACCCACTAGGGAGAAAGAGATGTAATGTTCATATAAACCGGAAATTATTGATACCGGATGTTCGCTAGGAACTATGGGATATACGTAGCGGAACGATCATGGCGCCCACCGATGCTGTAACACGTCTTCTTGCAACTGTTAAATCGTTGTTAATCGTTTGCATCCTGTTTTGAAATCCATTCAAAACATCACAGGTGTGTACCCTTTATCAATCACTTTTCTCTTGTATTTGCTTATCCTAACTTTATCACCAATTTTGAATTTGGGTTTAGATGGCAATTGCTCCATATCACCATATAGATTGAAATACACGGTACTTTCATTCTTCTTTTTACTAGCTTCTACAGGGGTCATTTTAATGGAACTGTGTTTGGTGTTATTATACTGCCTCAGTATTTGTGGTAGTATGTCTATATGTCTAAATATATGGTATTACCCTGGACAGTAAACTGTTTCCACATTTTGGTTTTAATTGTACGATTCCATCTTTCACAAACACTAGATTTTTCCTCATTCTCGGTTGAGTATAGTGTTATGCTATTCTTTTCCAACAGTTCCTTCATATTTTTGTTATAATACTCTTTCCCCTTATCAGTCCAAAGATATTGTGGCTTACGGCCCTCTTTGAAGATGGTTTTGAATGCTTCTGTGACAGTTTCCCCTTTCTTATCCTTCAATGGGACAATCCAGCCATATTCGGAGAACAGATCTAGTACCATGAGAAGGTATCTGTACCCCTTGTTCCATTTGCTGAACTGTTGCATTTCAACTAGATCTGAGCACCAAATTTTGTCAATACCGGTTGTAATAACACGCTGCAGAGTAAAGTTGCGTTTTATGGGTTTATGTTGTTCGTCCGCTAATTGCTGTTGCCAACTAATACCCGACGGCTTTTTCAGTTTAAACCAAGTCCGAGTTTCTTTTTGAATTTAATAGTATTCTTAATAGCTCTTTCTGTTAATGATTGATTTGGAAATTGTTCAATTGCGTCTATCATTTTTTGATCCGCTGAATGCTTATCAGATAATGACAGAGCATTACTGTAATCAATATCATGTTGTTTACAAACTTGATCCAATCTATTTATTCCCTCATCACCTCGACCTAATCTTTACTCTAACCTAGTATTTGGACCGCAATAATTATACTTTTTACCTTTCCATGTTCTCATATGAAATTCAGGAAGCCATTTTTGGTTTAATACATTTTGAATATCCAAAGCCCCTCCATCAAGATCTTTTCTGTTTGTTTTGTAGTTTTTCTTTGGTCGTATTTTGGTTGATAATAGAAGAGTGTACAATGAACGTACGTTGAATAGTTCAAATTCACGCGGACTTCGTAAGACTGGCTTTCTGCTATCCATGTTATTTTCGAGACAAAGTGATCAATTGCGAAGTTTGTGTTCACATAAGGCATGTCTCCAAGTCAGTTAACTCAGCTGGATTCTTGCATGAAGGTATGTTTTCTAATAACTTCGCGTAATTAAGCTTAAACTTCAGAGATGAAGTGTCTAGATATATACCCGGCAGTCTGGAACTGTTTTCAAAAAACTAGATACCCGGCAGTCAGATATTTTGACCAATTTTCTCGGAATAGCTCGTTTAATTCCTCTAAGAACATAAGATATTTGTTTAGGAATCTCAAGCGATTGTAAATATTGCCCTGCAGGGCTAAAAGCAGAAGTGACGACTGTCGAGCTTGGGCATAGAGTGAAATCTCAATGTCTTCGACAAGTAAAAAATTCAAGTTCTCACACACTGATCAACTGCCGATGAATATCCACAGAAATTATCAACGAAACTTCACCAGACTATTTAGTGTTTGTTCAGAAATGCCAAGCGATTCTTCGAGCTTGCATTAAGCATAATTCTTTAGATTCTTGACTCACGTCTACGGTTTTCAAAATACTAAATGCCCGGCAGTCGGAAATTCACTCAGTTGCCTCTACTTCAAGCCCAAAGCAGTGTTTGAAATCGCTTGCGTTTTATAAACAACTTCCTGATGTTTTTACACAAATTAAATAAGATAGCTCCTGCAAATTGGACGTGAATTTCCGACTGTTTGGCATCTATTTTGAAAACCGTGTAGCCGTGAGTCAAGAATCTTATGCTTAACACTAGTTCGGAGAATTTGCCTACAACAATACGAAACCTTTTTTAGAATCGCTTGGCGCTTCTGAACAAACACTAAATACTCTGGTGAGGTTTCGTTGATAATTTGTGTGGATATTCATCGAGAACATTAAGATTTCACTCTATGCCCAAGCTCGAGAGTCGCCTCTACTTTTAACTCAAGGCAATATTTACAATCGATTGAGATTCCTAAACAAATATCTTATGTTCTCAGAGGCATGAAACGAGCTATTTCGAGAAAATTGGTCAAAATTTCTGACTGCCGGGTATCTAGACACTTGATATTTCGAATTTGGAAATTAAAATTTAAGGGAATGCACAGATGTGCCATTGATTGATTCCTTTATTCGTTTACTGCAGAAATAACTGTACTCTTTGTTGGAAATCGTCAAAGGAATACTCTGAAAATTGTATCTTCTGGCGCTACAAGGTTATGGCAGACTTGTGAAGACCAATGCTAAATAAAATAGGAGAAGAAATTAAGCATAAGTTTCCGATATGCATGCATGCAATGTCTGCCAGAAGTTTGAAGCAATAAGCTTTGCAGTTATAATGACTTGAAAGTTGAACTTACATATAATGTTAAAATACAGCCTGTAAGTTTGTTTATTTGAACTTTGATTCAAAATGATAAATACAAGGTACATCACTGCAATTAAGGTAAAAAACCAGAGCACTAGCACTTAAGCCTGAGGTGTGGACCTTCAGTTCAGAAGGCTGTTCGGTGACTTTGAAAGAAACAGTCATTTAGCTTTCTTTTTTTCATATAAATGATTGTATTATTCGAAGATGTTTATTTAATTTGTCTTTGCACTAAAATTGAGTGCTAAATTGCTTTTCTGTTACTTGGTATGCCTTAATAAGCAGAAATTGTAAAGAAGTGACCACTATGTCATGTAATATCATATTCTTACAATTTTAAAAATATTTCTAACAAGAAAATTGAAATCCAGATGTTAAATGTATGTGGTGATGTGTATGTTGAGCAAAATAAAGTTAAAATCAGCTGGTCTTGTTATTTGGATTATAAACAAACACTGTCTAGAGATTCCATCAACAGGGTATGACTAGCTATAGGTTACTTTGCACTATATTTACATTGTATGCGTTGTCTAAGTTTGGTATGCTTAAAGTGACTTTTCAATCAGCATTGCTATAATCGTCATATTAATAATAGAGCAAGTTTTTGTGGCTTCAGGCTGAGCTTGGGTGGACCATATTCTATAAGACTGACCACGCAAGATAACCCTGAACAAGTATGCATGCCCTGTAATTTGATCTTGGTCAGGCTGGTCAAGGTTTCTTGGTAAGCTTGACCAATTTTTGGCCCCACCAGCTACGGTTAGTGCAGGCCAATTGTAGGCCAAATGTTTCTGCTTTTCCTTGCCTGGCTTTGCCAGTTTGACCCCGGCCAGCCGTGGCCTGTCCAGGCCATGCAGACCATTTATGTTTTTTGCTTTTCCTTCTCAATTTTGGCCCCGGCCAACCGCGGCCAGGCCAGGTTCCTGATGCAAGGGTAAATATGTTAAACTTCAAATTCCCGCTCTTCAATATTTCTGGATGTATCAAGGAAGAAAAGCTCATTACTTCCTGTTTTTTCAGCATAAGAAGGGCTTTACTCAAGTAAATTCTTAATATTAACGGTGTGATTTGCGTTATCACAATCGTACAATTTCTCGCCATTAAGCTTAATATCAAAATGTTTTAAGAATAAGTAAGACCCATTCACAATTCCATTATGATCGTTTACTGACTGATTCGAGCATTATACCAATCGAATGGTGTAACCTCTCCGCTGTTATCAACAACGAATCTGTAGCCATCTTTCTTCTGATTAGCATTGCTGGCAACGGTCGTATTCAATACTGTTTCTAGGTCAAAAATAACATCTTCATATCGTTCAACATATTTTGGATCCCTAAAAGATTTCATATATTAATAGATTACATAATTTCTCATCCGGCCTCCAGACAGTAATTGACTTACTTGTTCATTAATCTCATAATCGCTTAGCTCTCTTGTTTGTGGATTTTCTATCGGTGATGCCACTAATGGTGTTTTTGTATTTTTATTTTTTTTGCTTAACAACTGGATAATTTTATCGCCGGCCTTCTCACTTGCGTATTCACCAGTCTTGGTAGCAGCTTTCTGAACGGCTTTTTTGGTTGCTGTTTTAACAGCTTCTTCTACAGTCTTTCCAAACAACTTTCCGCCAATCGCTTTGAAAACATCGGTAACACCTTCTCCATAAATGTGCTTCTTAATATATCTACCCATTTTGACATCATAACGTTTCTTGAATTCTGATTGTTTCATTGTATATTATTAGGTTAGATATTATACTGGCTTAGATCTCAATATTAGGGTCATAAACCAGTCAATCTTATTTAACCCAATTGGTCGCCCCAGTGAATCTGTGATGTAAAATCTCATTTGACTGATATTTAGCTGTGAAAATTCATTAAACAATAGCCTTCTGGGTTCAAATGTGAATGGAAAGCTTCTTGTCAAATTGTCAGTTGGAATAACAGCTAGAGTATTGGTGTTAACACCGTTCAAAATGCTGTTTGTAATGGCATCTGTGTTGATATAAATCATATCAATGAAATTTGTGATATTGGGCAGATTATCTCCATATTCTGTTTTATTCACAATTTTATCTGTGAATCCAATCAACTCCCCAAATTTACTATTTTTGAGATCTAATTGGTAATTGTTGTCAATCTGAATGAGAATCCTGTATGTTGACAATTCGAATATTAGATTAATATGGTATTTATCCCCAGATTTATCGTCAGTAGTAAGATGACCTTTCTTTTTGATGTACTGATGGGGATAGTCATTTAGGTCTGAGTAAGTGTACATTCCATCTGTGAAGGTAACTGCTTCCCATGATGTTCCGCCATCAGTTGAGTATTTTATTTGATTATTTTGATACTGATCTGAAATATTGTGCCAACTGTAAGTCATTGTAACCTTATCCAGTGCTATTTCGTGTGTCATATCATTTTGGAGTTTCAAAACTGTATCCTCTGCTTTATTTTTTCCGATTTTCTGTCTATCAACAGATGAAAAATGGATTGCTCTTTCTTGCATCATATTATTAGATCACATTAAAAACTCCTTCAACAGATTGTTAAGCTGGCTATTATTTAGAATGCCTAATTTGTTCAGTGCGTGAGCAATTTTGGAAAATTCATTTTTCGCACCGTTATTTCCAGCCAATATGGATCCACCTAACAATTCCAATCTGTCCAAAAGGTCAGCTGGGTTATTATAATAAACAACCCCTGAACCGATTTTTTTGTATTTATTACTTGTTCGGTGAATTGGAATATCACTTATTCTGTTCAGGTCGTAAAATACCATTTTTGATAATGGCGAATATTTCTTTTTACTATCGAACCGCTTTGTGAGTAGATCAAGTGTATCAAAGTCCACTTGCTTTTCATAGACTTTTTTTACCATCCTTATGAGCAATTAGTTTAAGCTGACCATAAAGGTTGGGCACATCAATGTTTAAATTTCCATAAACACCAGTTTGTGGGTTAATCTTATACGCGTTCCTCTTTTTTGTGTATTAATACCCTGACCAACTTTCAATGTTTTTGCGCCTTCCTCTAGAATACCAATTTTTTGTCTGTATTCTTTTATGATGTCAATCCCTTCAGTATATTCAGCAATTTCATCCTTATTTTTCTTTCTATTAGTTTGTGTTGTGCTTTAACTGGCTTTTTTCGCATAATTTGGCTCCTTTAGGGTTTGTAAAAAAATGTCAGCTGGTAATGGCAATTCCTGGTTTTGTATGAATGCTAATTCTTCTTGAGTGAATCCTTTATTCATATCAGCTACCATCTTGAGTGCCTCACCGCCTGGACCCAGTAATGCTAATCTTTGAACTTGCTCAGCGTACAGGATAACTTGTTTTAAAACATCTCTCAATCTACTGATAGAGGTTTCAAGTCCTCCGACGTCTTTTCGTACACATTCTGCTTATTAGTTTGCACTTCCTTTATAACATACCTAACAACTTCAGTCATTTTTCCTGCTTCAGTTTTAGGAATATTGATTCTCTTGAATCTTTCAATATCCATTATACTATTGTGTTATATAAAAACTTATCTTAACTTATCTTAAGTTATCTAATGTAATAGTATACGGAGATTCCAAATTATGATTTCAATGAAGACGAAAATACAAACTTCAAACAACTTTACAATTTCATGCCCAAATCCAATTTCAGGATCCTAATATGTGGCAATTCAGGTTCGGGTAAAACCAATCTACTTTACCACATCCTTATGAAACCATTAGTCTACTATGACCAGATCCATTTATACGGCAAAAATCTGGAACAGGAAAAGTATCGTCACATGATAGAAACAATGAATGACATTAGTGGCCAGGTTGGATATGACATAATACATTGCAATAATGATGAAATTAAACCTGTTAATAGTCTGGAAAGTGATTCTCAGAAAATTGTAATATTCGACGATTTCATTTGTGATAAAAATCAAAAGCCGCTAATTGATTATTTCATTCAAGGCCGGCACAAAAACTTTAGTGTTATTTACCTTTCACAATCATTTTATAAAACTCCAAAAGATATCAGATTAAACTGCAGTCTTTATGTTATTTATGATTTCCCAAGAAGTAATGAAAGACATATTATTTCTAGAGAGCTGAATGTGACAAAGGATCAATACATTAAAGCCACCAAAAAACCCTACTCATTCCTGTATGTTGACAAACCAATGAAAACAGTCAAAAGAAACTTTTATGGAATAGTATAATGTATTATTATAAAATGGGAATTTTTAATCAGCAACCTAATTATAATCAATCATTTACGAAACCAATACGTAGTGTTCGAGGTCCTCCAGGCATTGGTTTTAATCTCACATCAGATCGAAATTATGATATGTCAAACAAAAAACTGACAAATATGGCTAAAGGAACTGCTTCCAGTGATGCCGTAACAAAAAACAACTGGATACAGCTAACAGTAATAAACATGGTACTGACCAGAATATTGATCTGAAGAATACTTACAATGTTATTAATAGTAACCGACAAACTTTCGATTAAATGGGTGCAA
>CALNXK010000069.1:477500-535000 GCA_942486035.1 Porites lobata
GTTTTCGGCTAAAATTATTAAATTCCGGTGTAACTTGGTCAATCAACCGAAATATTCTCAGAATCTTCTCTCTATTATAATAACCAACTTGTATATTATTATTTTGTGCAATATCATTGATGACATTCAGAATATGATATTTTCTGTGGTATACAGACTTTCTTTTTATTTTGTGTTTATTTTCATAAAAATCCACATACTCGTCTGCTGTTAAATAATCATGTACTTGGCCACAATTCTCACACACAAGAAGTTTATCCTGTATCAATTTCATATTTTTGCAACAACGCATTCGAATACTTTTAGCTTCAACTAAAGGCTCAAAACGAAGTGGACACTGAACATGGTCATCTTTTATTAACTCTAAATGAATTTCTTTACAGTCATTCATTCTATACTATATGTAATATAATAATTCTTTAAAAGTATTTATCCTCTGACGTAACGGCACAGCTGTGCCGTGACGTCACTAAACACTTTTTAGTTATCCAAAATTATGGCATAATAATAAGCCTCTGATGTAACGACACAACTGTGTCGTTACGTCACTACATAGCTGTGGTGAAATCACAAGTGCCGCAAGCACAGTCTACTTCATGGGTCCACGGTTGTGCTGCCTCATGATGACTTTTAAAATGATCAACAATAGTTTTACCATTCTTTACAAACCAGATAAATGGTAACTTACATCTCAACACTTTTTTTTAAGGGTGAAAAAGCTTGTAAAACAATCTAAGTTGTCGAGCCCTTGTTTTCTTAACTTTTCATCTCAAACCAACCCAATCGTCAAAGTTACCGGAAACTCGCTTCATATTCTTCTCCTGTTGAAACTTTTCGCACGCTTTACACAACCACGAATCATACATAAAAGCATTTTGAATAACATAATTCTCAACACTCTTAAAACATTTTTCACACTCTTGAATGCGAGTTTCATATTCAGGTAAAGAAATATTATCTTCTAGTACATTTGGAACGTCAAAAACAACTCTCTTGCCTCTGGTGCAATTGTTTTTCATTTGGTGAATAAGCTCCAGACCATCACACTCAAGTTCAGCCGCCGATCTTTTCTTTCGCTTTAGTTCTGGGGGATTTTCAAATACTAGTTGCGGAACATTTGGCGATCCTGTTGTATCAGGCCAATCTTGAAGAAAGGCTTCAGCTTCCTCTGGTTTGTTTTCATTTAGCCGTTCAACAGCATAATCTATTTGTAGACAACAATTTGAATACAATTTCATCCAGTAGTCAGCAAATAACCGAACCTTTTCATTCATAAAGGCTATGTTTTGGTGATAGAACCCATCGATGAGCTCTATGTCGTAATCACTTTCATAACCAGTGTCATTCACATCTCCTAAATCCATATCTTCAAACGAATATCACTTTCACTCGCAGCCATTTTTAATATCGATCTAACTCTTGACTTTCAACTTCTCTTTATATACGATTGATACCGGTTACGACCGGTAGCGACCGGTTAAGAGATCGTATGACTGCCTTCTAGAACAATCTAATATGACTGTCTCGTGGTATAGTGCCCGTGGGCATAACTTGTAATCCCATCACTATGAATATATCGTTTATCATCAAAGCAAGACAATCACACTTTGTTAAGCTCAAAACTTTCAAGTTGATGATTATTGCTTCAGATAATATTCATAGTGTGGTACATATGTTTTCTATTCAAAAGAGTATCCTTGTAGTTCTGATGAGTGATATCTTTTCATATGACATACTTTCTAATACCCTTTGCTGTTTTTTCGTTTTTACCGCCTTCTTTGACGTAAGAATACATCTTACTGCGAAGCCCAACAAATTCAGTAATGGGAACACCGGCTGCCTCATGCTTCATCTTACCAATAACTTTCTTATTATTAGCATCAAAGAATGAACTACTTTTATCATAATCACTGTTGTCAAACTTATCTCTATCAATCCAAACGTCTTTGTAAGCGTCCTCTGTCTGGATCTTATAACATAAGCTATCTGTGTCTGTAAACAATAATTTAGCTCTGTCACTATATTTTTGTTTAATATAATTATAATGAAAGTCGTACATTAGTACTTTGCTTAAATCAAGAATACACATTCCGATGTAGGCCGGTCTGTCTAGAGTCAAACATTCTTTTATCTTATGTACCGCTACTAAGTTTTCATTGAATATTTTACTGTTAACAAATGTTGGCTTGGATACTAATTTAGACAACTTCTTTTGATCTGCTACTAACCTCACGTCAACTCTCTTGCGTAAGTTTTCGCATGTTTTTCCATAGATGCTATTATTTAGGAGTTTAAGAACGTCCTTTTCGAAAGCATTTTTAGCATTTGTTCGTTTCTGTGTATTAAAATCAATGTACTGCTTCAACCATGGAGACTGATCAAATTCCAATACGCGGTGCACTTTTTTAAGCTTCAAACCAAGAGATAAATACAGTTGTAGATTGCGATAATGTAATACATAATTTTTCTTATCAGACAGCGTTGGGATTAGTTTATCTACTTGCCCAATACTGATACCATATTTCTCCTGAATATCTTTGCAATAAGGAGAGAGCATATCTTTAGTAACTTTCATCTTTTCAGCCCCAAGGGGGTAATCATTATGCAAATTATGGAGGTTGCTTGGATACTGAAGATCAACTTCCAATATCAGACCCTTTTTACTGTCTGCTGTATAAGTACCTAAATTAAACTTGCCTATTTTCTTTTGGTTCAACCATTTAAAACCGGCTGTTGGTAGGCATTGAGACATGCTTGCTCCATAAAGGTTATTCATATCTAGGCACATTATAAACTTATATAGAAGGACCAGAGGAATCATAATCTTTCATGTACTTATTATTAGCCTTCCCATATCGGTGACTAATATATGAAATCCCACCGCGCATACCTTTTTCTCGCCCCATGTAAGGTAATCCGGAATCCGGAATCCAGGTAATTTTGGTCTGTGGAATCCGGAATCCACGGCTTTGGAATCCGGAATCCAAGCATTGTAATCCAGAATCCAGGTTGCTGGAATCCACTCTGTTGTGATGGTTCCATGGCCAGGGCCTCTTCTTTTCCTTTAGCGTCTATTGCGTGAAAATCTCATGTCGGAAGGACGCGCAACAGGCATGTTCACGCGTGTTTCACTCGACTGTTCCTATTGGTTTGGGCCACTGACTGCGAGCCCAAGCAAAAGAGCTTTATGAATTCCATGCTAGTAGACAGGGCGAAGTACCCCTACCAAGTCCCTATTCGTGACTGCCCACACAACATCAAGTCAGTACGTTCTGCAGAGTTTTGGCATTGGATTGACATTGATGGATACCTAGTGAATCAAGTGAATGTAAGGCTGCTTTTGGTGCTACGTAGAGAATCGAAGACATCAAGAAATCAGTTTCATTGAAAGCAGTTCGAAACAAAGATCGGATGGATGTAGAAACAGCAGTGGAGATTCACCGGAAAGCGATTCAAGATTCCATTCCAGATGAAAGAGTGAGCACAACATTAGTTCCAGAACTGGAATTCAAGCACTGGAAAAAGAACGGGGCCTCTCTTTTAAGCTACCCGGTAGGATTGGCATTCTCCCCAAAGCATAGCAGGCTGTTTATTACCGATAGACGTCTCCATGCAGTCCTCATGGTTGACATGCACTGTCCAGCAAATGTCACATTAATCGCTGGTGGTGGTGAGCCCGGGCACACTAATGGATATGGCAACAAGGCCAGATTTAGAAACCCAGCTGGTTTTCAGTGAAAGAGAGCGGGAAGCTGTACGTTTGTGACCAAGGAAACGGAAGAGTTACAGTAGTCAATTTGCGAACGCTTTTCTGTCACGCTTCCCAGATTGTACAAGGGAGCGCCGAAGAAAGCCAGAGTGAGGAAGAAGATTGCGCCGGTAGACGTATCCGTAAAGTCCATGTACACGATCTTTCCCTTATTTCTGAAGGTAATGTACCGGATCTGGTGTCACCATTTGCCATATGTGCGTCTGCAAAGGGTAGCGTTGAATTGTTTGTGTCAGACGTTGGTCTTGGCAAGATTTTTTCAATTTCTGGTGTTGTAGACGATGAGGAAACTAACTGCGTCGGCCAGTTAAATGAATTGTTTTGTTTTGATCGATCTAGTTTATTAACTTCATTAGCCTTAACACCTGACGAGCAATACTTGTTAGTTGGAGACGGGAAAGGTTCATATATTCATCTTTGTCAAGTGAGAGGACGATTGAAACTGAGAACAATTTCGAATATTCCAGGCCTCATGGGTATTGCAGTGACAGATGGTGGAACCGTGTTCTTGTCCTCCAGCAAAGAACACGCACTGTTCAGTTTGAAGGAAGAAGAGATGCTTGGGGGTAAAGAAACCCTAAGAAAAGTGTGTGGAGAAACTGCAGGCCATCGTGATGGTGTCCAAAGTCGATGGAACAAGCCTACTGCTTTATGCGTATATCGAAACACTGTTTTCGTATGCGGTACCGGTAACGTAGCAATAAGAATGTTGACGTCAGCAAAGGGACTGATCCCCCTGCAAAGTAAGATGGCCCAATACGCAAACGTGTTCCGACTCGACAAGAAAGCCAAAGAAGAAGACCTACCACGTACATTTGAAGATCATGTGAAATCTGTCGAGGAGTTGGTTGCATTTCTCTCTAACCACGAACAGGAAGCCCTGGAGAGGACGGGCAAGCGAAATACCAACGGTCCCGACATGACCATACCTCGATGCACCCGACAGTCCTTCCTCATAGTGCTAGAATCGCTGACCAGCCTTACCAACACGCTAACGGAGATTGGGCATAGTCACCTTCTGGACAGGATCTGTTTCGAAAGTATGACAACTTTGGGCGTGGAATGCTGTTTCAAAGGAATGCGAGCAGACCACGACATGCCTACAGTGGCTAACTACGCTTACAGAAGAGCGCGCTGCGTGGAAGACGATATGCTGCGCATTTACCAGAAGGATTTCTCATATTTCACTGGGCCCAATTCATATTATCCGGAGAAAATTATCAAAGGTGAACCCCCAAACATCAAGACGCGACCAAACAAGCTGTCAGCAATCACTGAAGGAACAGGTAGCAAAGAAGAAGACACAAGGCGAGAAACTGTGATGCGAGAATTTGCTAAGGAGTATGGAAGAGGCGTAAGACAGGAAAATGTCCGCTCAAAAACGAAAGAGCTAACTGGCACCCTTCCTTATGCCCTTAGTATGTGTCCCACTACCATCACAGCCTCATTAGAGGAAAGCGAAGACGTAACAAGAGCCTGCCAAGTTGTGGATGCTAATGTGGCATTGCGGAGTACGGCTGTACGGGTGCAAACCATTTACCAGAAAGACGACATATTGGCAGTAAGACACAACCGTAGAAGAGAGATCTCACCCTTCTGGCTAGCAGTTCTTCTGGAGGATGTACAAATAGAAGTGAATGGTGGAAATTTTGTGCAGCAAAGAGTATCCCTAAAGTGGCTAAACCAAACAAGTGATTCACTAACATACACCTACGGTGATGTCTGTAATGGGAATTCCCCCAAGTGCATTCTAACCCGAGTACTCGACTTTTCTTCCGATGGATCAGACATCATTTTAACAACAGAGGAGGATAAGAGGCTCTGTCGAATTGCTAATGGGGACTACGGTGACGATGATGACAATGAGAATGAAACTGCACCACCAACTGCAGAGGATGAGGGAGAAGTATCCGTCCCGATAAGACTGCCGGGAGTTAGTTTATCAGGACGGAGAACGACACGGTTTATTCTAAGATAAATGTTTCCGTTGCCTGCGTAGCTTGTAGTATAGTAATTGGACTATCTTCACGCTATTTGTTGGTAAGCTGTAACTGAAGTTTTACATTTCTGTGTGGCAATTAAACAATTCGGGGACGAATTATGTTTGAACCTGAAAAGCACTGATTTTGGCAATGTGTACCTCTTTTGTTATTGTTGACGCCGTTGTTATTATTAGAATAAGAATAGCCCTTCCTCGTTAGTATTTCTTCAACGATGTGGACTCAGTGGACTTCAGAAACCGCTCCTATATTCATAATCCTCTCGGGTAACGCCAAGAATTATATTTTATACTTATATTTTATATAAGACAATGTACACTTCGTGTAAAAGAACAAGCTTTTTTGGTGAAAACAAAGTACAAAGGAAACGTTGAAAACCAGAAAATAGAATTTTGAAATCTGGAATCCAGCCACTTATGGAATCCGGAATCCATGGATGTGAAATCCGGAATCCACAGGCATGGAATCCGGAATCCACAGCGTGGAATCCGGAATCCAAGACTCTCTTGGATTACCTTACATGGGGCGATTTTTCAATGAACTGGAACATATCCACATCTGTCATAAGCTCAAGTTTGATTCCTGTCATTTTCAACATTGCATCCCAACTCAATCCAGGACTAGTAAAATAATGTGCGGGATCGATCACTTTATAATACTGCAGACATGTTTTTCTAAAGTTTTCGAATATGTCCGCCAACAGCAAATTATCAGACTTCAGATACAGATCATGATATTCACCCATATTCTTTAACTTAAATATATCCCATACTTTCTGAGCGTGTGTATATTGCTCATCTCTAATCCCCTCATCAGAAAGAATACTATAAAACTCATCTTTTGATGGTAGCTGTTGGTCATTAAACCGCTCAACACTATCCATATAATCATAAGGATAAACCCCCTTTTGTTTCATGAGATTAAATTTCTCACCTTTGAACACCTTTGATGTATATATATAGGCTTCTTCTTGAAGATTAGCAGCCAATCGTTCCAAACTACTAGCCTTAAATTGGAAACTAACAAGAAAGACAAGATGCTTGCCAGGCATAAATGCCATGTATTTTTCCATATTGTTTGGAATACAATTAATTTCCAAGTCATGCTCTTTTCCAATATTACCGATCTCCTGCATAATAAAATGGGAATCATACAAACGGAGATTATGAAATATAACAGGGATCTTAAACGCTTATGGGTTAATTCTTAATTTGAGATTACAATCTTGGTGAGCTGATCCCTTGTAATTAACTGTGATATGGCAATGGTCCCTAACCTGAATATCTTTATCAGTATGTGGCTGGTTGCAAATATGACACTCACTTGCTTCTTGATAATGCTGCTCGTCCTTATCACTCATCTTCAATGGTTTCTTGAATTTGGTAGCAATAGTCTTTTGACAATACTGTACCTCTTTAAGCATCTCTTGCCTAAACCTTTTAATGGAATCCTCTCCCCGATAAATCTGCACTGGTTTTGTATATTTATCATCGTAACAACAGACTACTTTATAACCATAACTACATGCCGTATGCTTTTGATATTTGTCAGTATATGATTTCCCACCGCTTGGTTGGCATCCCTGTACCTTTTCAGTAATGGCCTCAAAATCTGCGTATATTGCAAAAGACACCGGCATCTGCTTATGATAGTTCTAAAACTGGAGTACGTTATTACCCTTTTGAGGCATTCTAATTGCTTTTTCCCCATTTAATATCATACAATTGGTCTTATGCTTATTAAGTATCTCTTCTATACTAAAACATTGGAGGCAGTGCATGCAAAATGCTTTCTCTCCCTATGTTTTGTCTTATTATACATCAAGCTTTTAAAATCCTTAATCAGAACATAATGTTGCTTCTCATCCTCTGTTATCAGCGATAGGTTCAATACATTTTCATTATACTGTAAAGATACATAAATAGGGTAAAATTGCTTGTTCTCATGACCAAAAACATTAATATTAATGTTATTTTGCCCTCCTATTTACAATAATGTTTGGTAGAAACAGGGAACTCAATACCCTCATAATTTAATTGGTCTACCATTCTCTTATCCGATTTTATAATCCTCTGTGTTTTTTTTGCTTGGGGATTCAAATAGCGAATATGACACCAACGAAAACACTCATTATCTTCATTTTTAAGGTTAACCAATCCTCTGCTAGAATTTCTCAACTCATCCGGAAGTGGTATATATGAGGAACTTTTCAATGGGTCATATACAACTGTATTAATATAGTGTGCATCAAGGCTGGTGTCCTGGTTGGGCCACCTAAACTAATTACATTTAAAACGACCATCTCTTGACTTCTGTGGACTGATATTACTATTGCATAGGTGATAAGGTGGAATTTCAGGAAATAGGTAAAGTGAAAAGAGGATCGATTCATCACTTCGTTCACCGCTGTTCTTCACTTGCTAAACAACGATACCAGCTATTCCCCTTCTTACATCTGTTAGGTCAACCAGTGGTATATTCTGCCTGGAAGGCTTGGGAGGCGTGGTTTGCCATAATATAAACCTAACATTTTGACGTGGAATCTTACATCCTGCGCTTAATGGTTTGCTGTTTTTTTTTAATTCTTTGAAATAACAGATTTTACAATAACTGAATTATCAGGGGCACCCAACGGCAATTTTCGGGAAAATATCTGTTCGGAAGACGATTTGAGATCTAGAATTTTCGGAGCATTTGTTGTAAAATTTCTTGCTCGCCTGCCTCTCCTAAGATTTTCGAACATCTACAAAATGGTATAATTACCCATTTTTAACGGATTTTGACCCTAAAAAAGGCCACCTAGAATTTTCGGGAACCTTTTCCTGGCTGAAATTTTCGAGAAGGTAAGTTTTTATCCCTATAGTTTTCGGATCACTAGACTTTCAGCTAGGAAATCCGAACAGATGAAAAGTTTTTAGGGGATAAAAATATGCCTATATCTACCGTTTGAATACTAAAATACGTTCAACAATGCTATGTTAAGTGGTTTTGAACTATATCCTCGTTGGGTGCCCCTGAATTATATCTCGCAAGCTGATTGGCTAATATTTATTATCAAGAAGAGGACAAACACAATTTATGCAAGACGCGGTCATTTGCCGAACGAATGCCGAACGTCGCTGTTTTTGATTAGTGTAGTTTCGTAGAAGATTAATTTTCTGTTTTCTGTAAAAAATAGCCAGACAGCTCTGATGCAAGACTTGCATCTGTTTGGATTCTCTGCAAAAAGCATAATCAGAGGAACTTAAAAAAGACACGTAGTTTCCAAAAGCAGAGACGACTTGCTAGAAATTGTACAGTTTCAAAACTGCGATGTAGATAAGGTCTTTTATTCGAGTATAGCTTTAAAGATAAAAAAGTAAGAAAACCATTCTGAAAGTCTAGTTTATTAAAAATGAGCACAATAATAACGGTAGCTTTCTTTTGACAAGTACTGAGTGTTTCTCTGATCCTTTTTTCCGAAAGCAAAACAAATTTTTTTTACAAACTTTATGAAACTTTGTAAGTACCTGGTAAGTTGAATTGAAAACTTCATGCCTATAAAACCCACTTTTCGGTTTGATTGTACATAGCTCATATAGCTGAATGGGATTCAGAACGACGAACAAGACAAGAACTGAAGTAAACAACCGACTGTACACGATTTCTGTTGGTACTGATCGGTTAGCAAACCTTCAAACCTGCCAGGCTAGTTTGATCTACAGACAGCTTAACGGTACATTGCTTCGACTCGTTCGGTTACTCTAATGGCTCTAAGTCTTTCCTTGAAATATTATTTAACCTTGGGCTAGTATACGACTTTATACAGCCCTAAATTGCCTCCGTTTTTAAGACAATAAACATCGCTGATCTCATTCTTGTTTGAAGTCTGCAAAACAATTTCATTCCCAGTTTATTCAGGGCAGTGATGTGACTCAAGCTGTCAAACTTTTAGCCAAAGAAACTCCGTTACTTCTCATCAGAAGCCAAACACTAAGAGACAAAAGTTATTGACAATAACATTGTAGTTCAAAAAAGTCTTAAATTTTCTTGTGTTTTCCTCATTTTTACCGGCAATATTTGACTTTTTCGAGCTTTTGTTACTGTAAAAAACAAATTGACGCCAGTTTTTTATCGTCTGTCCTCTTATTGATGATAAAATGACATCATAATATTGTCAAAATTTGTTGTGGATCCACAACACTTTGACAATGTTATGATGTCATTTTATCATCAATAAAAGGACAAAAGATAAAACACTGGCGTCAATTTGTTAATCTCCGTATGAATACAGTGTAAAAATGTCTAATTTAATTAGTATGAATAACCATTGCTTGCTTAATTAATACATTATGTGTTTGGCAACCATCGTTCGCTCCATCCTAGGAGAACCAGGGGTTTCCAGTGGTAGCTCTAAATCTAGACCTGATATATATTTGAACAATTTGTACTAAAAAGAACGGGTAATCCCCGAGTCTGACTCTTGAGACCAGTTTCAGAATCATTTGAATTCCTGACCTCCCCCATAGGCCAGAACAAGAGAGGATAAAGGGGACAGAGAAGACATCCCCCATACACTCCCTATTCCATAGGTAATTCGTCTCGAGTTATTTTTAGAATCGGGATAAAGTTACCTCGCGCCCTGCGTGGATGTTTCGTGGAGGTTTCGCATGACTAAACGCCATGCAAAACATGTCGGGCGAAAGGTAATGAAAGCGTAAAGAGATCGAGAGCATTTATGAATATTGAAGCGAAATGAGTCGGCGCTCACCTGGGAAAAGGGAATCGCTAGACTCTTTGACAACCCGTGAAATCAGTTTAACTCGAAGTTGTCGTAACCTCAGTGCTTTAATAAAATGAAAAATTTCGCCGGTCAAGTATTATTTTTGTTGAATAATAAAGGACTAATAAAAAAATAAATATCAAACCAGAAATTGCTCTCTTCAAACTGTAAATTATAAATGATCCTGAGAGAATATTCAGTGTGTTAAGGACTTCCCTGCTGTACTGTTAGCTCTATACAAGAGAGGAAGGGCGATTCTTTTTAATTTCCGTTTCGCTGACACAGCCTTAGCAGAAATCTCTCTTTAGTCGTTTTCGTCGACAAAACAAATAGCAATATCGCTCTCCGCGCCTTCCGCCGTTTTTTTCTGCGTCAATTCATGAAGGACACTTGGCTCTGAACGTGGGTCATCCACGCGGAACACATTCGCGCTATGTGATTGGCTGTTGTTTAATCCCCCTTGGGATCTATGGTCTTAAAAATAACTCGAGACGAATTACCTATGGAATAGGGTGTGTATGGGAATGCCTTCTCTGTCCCCTTTATCCTCTCTTGGCCAGAATTACTCCCTGGGATCCAAAATAAGTTTCACAAATTGTTTACTTTTCTACTTTATTTATAGCTTTCGTCTTCGCATGATTTACAATAACAAATTTATCGTGAGAGCCTTTTTTTCTTGCTTTTTAATAACAATTGCAAAAAATTGTCTTGATCTAAGCTATTCAAATGCGATTTCCTTACCAAAATGTTACGTTACCAAAATGTTATATAAACATTTGAATATTTTTCTCTGCAGGAAATAACATGTTTTAAAGAATAATTCTCATGATTGACTCTCTAATAATTATACCTAAATAACAAGGTTAAAATAAGATAGACAAGCTTTGGTTTAAGGTTATATCTATAAAACAGTTATTTTTCTTTTTTTTTTTTTGGAGTGAAATGGTTGATGGTTTACAATCGCAGCAAGAGGACACATAAAATGCTGAGTGCTCTGGCCGCGGCTATATCCTGACAGCAATAAAATTTACTTTAAACGAAGCAAAATCTATTATTGTATCTAATAAATCGCGATTCTTCTTGAAAATAAATACCAAAATGCTTAATATATGGCAAACACACAATTCACTCTTCATAAATGGAAAGTAACATGAAAATCTATTTGATGTTCTTTTAGCTATTCTTTATCCTGATTTGATTATTTACTGAAATTTAACAGTATTTAGTTAACAATACAACAAATGGTTAATACTTCTCTAAAACAACTTCATGGGTTAACTCATTTCTTTACATGTAATTAGCACAACAACTATGAATATTTGTTCTATGACCAGTTTCATTTTCTTTCGTTTCTATAATAACTTGATTATACTTGCATTAAGTTGTCATTCACTGGTTGATGTTTTTCTATTTCAGGAATACTTGCTTAACGCAGCTGGATTACTGATAACTAAATAACAGTCCTCACATCCTATTATCAAAGTTAAATTCCAGTGTGTAACATGGGACTCCTGTGGTCTTGCTACCTGTCTTCTGGTATAATTATGTTATACTAAGTAAGGTAGATAATTACCATTTAGCCAGACATTTCGAAAATTCCTGACCGAAGGTTGCCGGTAAGGTCATTTTTGGGAATTCCAACCGAACATCTGGGAGCACCTTCTGGGTAGTCCCCTCGTTCCGGTTGGTACCAACTTAACGTATATAATGTTTTTTAACATTTAACAATTTCTCCGTTTCAGACTCACGCTAGTTGACACTTTCTTTGGATTTAAACCGTCAAGTATGTGACAATTCTGTGGTAAACTGGTAAATCACTTTACATTATGCTTTGGACATCCCAACGGGATTTTCCTGTCAAATGGTAGGCAACTTAAAATCAGGTTGGACACCTAAAACCAACCGGTAGCGGAACACAATTTTCCTGGGCCTGGTTTTTCGAGAGATGATTAAGTTTCACCCAGGGTTAAGCTAAATTTATGATACTCTGAACAATCTATTAGAAGGCAAATACAATTGTGAATCAAATACTCTTATCCTGGATAAGCACTAAACAGCCTTTTAGGAGCCGGACTCTCACCTAGTATAAAATTTATTGGGCAGAATCTTTGAACGCTAGATGTAAAAGGAACCTAGGTAAACAAAGGGCTAAGCATTGAATGTTTCTAATGGAGAACACCATGTATTGTAAGTAAGACTGAAAATGCAAGATTTCCGAGGCAGTAAGACCTCAGTAGTGTAGGGAATACGGGAGTACAATGTTAGCAAATGATGCGGGTTAATTCTTCTTTAGTGTATTTCTTGTGAAGAGTAAAACCTGGGTATCCATTCTATCTACACCATTTCACTCTGTTTATAATTGCTTGGCTTTCGAAGACTGGTCCCTTTTTTAAGGTTTCTGGGGGGTGGTATTGGCCTATTGCTTTCTGCTTGAGCTGCTCGTCTTGATGGGTTTTCTTCAAATTCGGTAGTATCATCAACTTGTGAGTATTTTGCTGAACTGTACTTCGACATGTTCATCTGTATGTACATCTTGAAGGAAGAAAATAAACCACTTGTGAATGTAAATGGAAATACAAAGTTCTTTTTTTGCGATAACTTTCCTGTTTCAAAAGGAGAAAGAAACTTGAGCTCGATCAAAATATTTTCCCCTCAATTTTGTCCTTGAAGATATACCAAAATTATTCTGTACATGCAAGACTGTTGTGTAGCAGTTGATTTAAATAAGTTCTGCTCTCATTAGAGCGGCCACGGGCTTGATAGAACCGAGCTCTGTTAAACAACCACGACGATGACGTCATCGAAAACGCCACCTATACTCAAACTAAATTCTGGCTGTTTCAAACTGCATCGCTCTTATTTCATCGTGTTCAGTTTGTTAAACGTAGGCGAATTTTCCTGGAATTGAATTGTCAAGGATCGTACTCAAGCACAGGAAAAGAAAATCGTCCTCTTCAGTTGTCTTAGTTAACGTAGTCTATAAGACGTGAAATTAGAGACCTTTATATTTGATGACGAAGTCGACTACGAATACGAGATTTATTTGAAATTTTTTTACCGACCAAGACGGCAAGTCCGCTACGTTTTTGGACACCTCACTGGCCTGAAGCCGGGCTTCACCCAGCGCCAGGCGAAAACCTAGTGGCCAGGTTTTTTTTTTTGAAAACCAACCTAACGAAATTTGCAGACATTTGAGTGAAAAGGCGTCAAAAGGAAGGCTTCTTATGCCTAACAGCTCCAAAATCACAGTAACGAAGGAAAAGAAAAGGAGAAAAAGAAAGAGAGAGAAGGAAGGAAGAGAAGAAAAAAAGCAATGGTTGCACTCTTAGCTTTTATAATAGCTACTTTGGAGGAAAAAAACTGTTCGACGCAAAAGGTCCATTTTGGCGATAACGTTATCAACAATCCGGCTTGATATATGGCTTACTTGAAAATTCTCAGCAAGACGAATGGTGGCATTGACTAAAAATGCACCTACCAATCCAGGGCCCAACAGAGTAATGAGAGTAATTATTGGTAAACCATAACATATTAAAACACCATGCTCCTTAAAACGGATGGGAAATTTTACTGTTACCCTCAAAATACGGACTACTCTACTCGAGGTAGAATTAGACATACCCCCACAAAGAATAAAATTGGAAGAGGACTTTCAGTTTTACAAATTTAGGTGAATGACGGATGCTTGGAGATAAAATAGCTATGAAGATAATGTATATCCTTGAGACCAGACAAACTAAACATTATATCAAATTATTTAAAATTAACCTTTTCTTCGATGTACTTGACCAGTTTCTGACGAATAATTTCAAAAGTTGGGCGAAAGTCAGGCTCTTGTTGCCAGCATCTCTCCATCAGATGGTATCTGAAAAATAAGTAAAAAATCAAGATGCTCGACATCTTACATTGAGCTTAAAACAAAAACACTACGAGGCCAGTTTAACCAAATGATAGTTTCCAGTCAATCCGAATACAGAGAATACATCAATTTTGCTACAGCCAAAGGAAGATATAACCTTTATCCATATGCACTTACTGCACTTGCTATTTTACTACACATTGTTTCAACGCTCCCAAAAGATCTGTATTTACTTCTTTAACCATAAGGTCGTAAGGTTATCGATTGCTATTATTATTATTATTATTATCATCATCATCATCATTGTTATTATTATTAGGGTGTGATCCTCTCCAGTTCTTTTTCTCGGAATTCTCAGCCATGTCTCAGCAGCAATCCCGCAGCTTAGAGACATAACACTTTCCTCAAGATATGGGCAGTACCAAGGACGGCTGACAACTGTGCGCTTCCAAAAATTTCTGGTAGACTCAACCTCCTATACCAGGCCTTTGCATTCACCAAAACAGATTATTATTATCATTGTTATTATTATTATTATTAACATTATTATTATCATTATCACTATTATTATTATTATTATTATTATTATTATTATTATTACAAGTGATACCGGTTGAAGTATATTACAATTATTTTACACTATGTAATTTAACGCTTCGAGTTTAAACCTTCAAATAATTTGATCAAGAACTGTTATGAAGTGTCAATTTTTATTCGTTTATCATATGTAGAGCAGTAAGCTCATATTTATAAAGCTTTCTTGAATATAATTGCTTCCGATGAATTTGACGCTTGCTCCAGTAATTTGTATCAGCATCAAGTTATCCTTGGCCGGCAAAAACGATGTAACCTATAAATAAATCCATCGAGAGAGTTGTTGTTGGTTAAGATCTAACACGGTTGCGTTTTAGTTTCCCCCGCATTTCACTACCGAAAGACAAATACGATGTGCAAGAAAAACAAAGATGAATGATATGATTTTTTTTTTCAATTTTTTAAGCATTTCTGATTTCCTCTGCCGGTTCGCTTCTTGCTTCTAAAAATATTTACTGTGGGAAAAATACTGTAATTATCCGCTGACCACCACGCTGGGTGAACGCTTTGCAAGTTGTGAGAACACCGTTTCTCGGTCCCAGACCTCGTCTCTTCCCTCCCCTGGTTTCTATAATTAATGCATTATATTCGGCACGTGTGAAATGCGACTTCTGAATCGAATGTTGAAGCTAAGTCAAATTTTCGACTGTTTCAGTCGCAGATTCGACAAAGTCGTATTTAATTTGAAACTGTCGAATTTAGTTGATTCAGACGTCGCATCTCAAAGCAGTTGCCTCTGGATATTAGGCGCATGTGAAATTCGACGTTTGAACTGGGCAATAATAACAGTGTCCAGCATTACTAAAAATACCGCTAGATACGCTATGATACATACGGCATTTTTTATATTCTTGTAAACTTCGCTTTCAATTAACCAGATTAGGTTACTACAATCTTGGACAAAAATGTTAAGAAAAATGCACGTTCTATGTTTAATTTTAGACTACTTCCCTCTAAAGCCCGGTTCACTCAAGATACTCCCCCCTCCCCCCCAAAAAAACAATGTTGAAGTGTGGTCCGAACATTTTTGCTGCCTACTAAACAACATTGACCAGGGAGGGGTGGGGGGAGGGGTCACCATGGTGCCAAATACGCAGGGTGGGTCTCCTGTGTGTAAGAAAGAGCAAAATTCTTAACACTTTTTGTCCAAGATTGTATTTAATACATTTTGGCGGATAATCCACAAAGACCGTTGGAGGGGAAACTATTCCTACATTAAATTATTGTATTTGCCCCAGTGATTTGACGCCACTGTTCAGGACGACCAATTACCGCTAATTATGGTAAATAATCGGGAAAGTTATTGTTACGTCATTGGGGGGTTACTTATAAGATCAACAAACATGGTTTTCCACGGCGTCATGGACGGTAGTTTAAGGGCATATATACTATATGCATTGAAAGATAAGCAGCACAAACCTCGGGAATTATCAGAAAAGCTTGGAGTTTCATTAGCGACAATCTTTAAAATTTAGAAGGACGATTTTGAAAGCTTAAAGACGAAATAGATGAGAGCGAGCCCTGGACGACCTCTTATGATCGATACCAGAATGGAAAGATTATCAATCCGACAAGTCAAAATCCTTCGTCGCGAAAACCCAAACATCACTTGAGGTAAACTGGTTGAGGCGCGCGGATTGCATACAGGTCAAGAAAGCAATAGAACGGTGCGTCGTGTTTTGAACAAGTATGGATTTGGGTACAGACAGAGGCTCAAAAAGGGGGTTCTTTCCTCGAACGATATTGTATGCAGATATCGCTTTGCTAAAACGATTCGCAAAGAGAGATCGAGAGACATGTGGAGTTCCGAAGTAAACTTTTGCTTAGACGGAGTGAGTTTCTATGACAGAAGAAACCCTGCGGGCCAGGCAAAAGCCCCACAAGGCCGAATATGGAGGACTAAAAAGGAGGGTCTGGCTGAAGGATGCACGTCCAGGGGAAGAAAGAGGGCAGTGGTGGAAGCGTTCTTAAGCTTTTAGTGGCTATTAGCTACAACAAAGGGGTTATAGCTTGCCATCCATACGAAAAGCTAGATGGACAGTTATTTGAAAATTTTGTTAAAGCCAATTTTGCTAGTTTCTTTAGAAAAGCCGACAAAGGGCTCTCCCGCCTTTGGCTTCAAGACGGTGATCCGAGCCAGAACGCCGCGGGAGTGAAGAAGGCTTTAAGAAAACTTATAGCAGAATTGTTATCCATCCCTCTCAAGAAGTCCAGATTTAAATCCTATAGAGAATTTGTTTCATTCAGTAAGAAGCGACCTGAGCCAACAAACTTTGAGTAAAAATATTACTCGTGAAAACTACGACGAATCCCAAAGCCGTGTAATAACTACCTTTTTCAACTGACCTGCCGAATCGATTGATAAAATTATTGACTCGATGAATGGTTGTATCGATTTAATCATTAAAAAGAAAGGGAACAGAATAAAGTACTAGGCAGTTGTGAGCAGAAATGCCTACAATGGTTGACAATCAATACTTGTAAACAGAAGATAAAAGGAATTACAGTCTTATGCAGTACAAAGCTAACGTCACTTCCGTTTGTCTACAACGTTAGTTCCGGTTTGTAAACCGTGTACTTTGGTGTCCATTTTGAGGGCGATTCTTAGGCTAAAACATTCCGTCAACCAAGGGAATTATGTGTCCAAGATATAGTACATAATAATCTGGACAAACAGAGCACATTGTTCTTAAAATGGCGATTTCCAAACGGTTTACAACGATTTACTAGCGGTCTTTGAGGAATAATTGAGTGACAGTCTCATATTTCAATGTTTTAGATGTAAACCGTTGTATAGGACGTAACATGTGCTGTTCTTTTCATTCTGAGAAGACCTCTGTAATGGTAAGTTCTTGTTAACCGTTGGAAATAGTGAAATATATAGGAATATATCTTTTCCAACGACAGAAAATGCTCAGATTGTTGTAAACCGTTGGGCGACATGACGGCACGCATGGAAATTATTTTTAGAAACCGCAAGTAAATAGACAGACCGCACTTGGTTCACTATCAACTGTAGCCATGTTTCACTGGCAGAACAATCCGTGTCAGTGTCGTTCTCTGTTTCCGACGTATCGTAATTGCGTATCGAGTCCATAACGGCGTCTAAAGAGCAATGAACATTATAATTCTGTGACCATGACAACTACGCCTTGTTGCCACTGTAACGTCAGTCTTGTATGCTCACCCTGCCCCGGAGTATTTACAACCCTGAGAGCGGGCCAAATCGAAATCAACATTCAGTTTTGCATTCAAAAAAATTTTATCTTTATTCTATTCCCCTGAAAAAACACTTTCTTTTCACTTCAAATGTTTACTGTGGCGCATACCGTTCAATATCTCGAAAATACAATCTTGGACAAAAATGTTAAGAAAAATGCACGTTCTATGTTTAATTTTAGACTACTTCCCTCTAAAGCCCGGTTCACTCAAGATACTCCCCCCAAAAAAACAATGTTGAAGTGTGGTCCGAACATTTTTGCTGCCTACTAAACAACATTGACCAGGGAGGGGTGGGGGGAGGGGTCACCATGGTGCCAAATACGCAGGGTGGGTCTCCTGTGTGTAAGAAAGAGCAAAATGCTTAACACTTTTTGTCCAAGATTGTAGCTATATGCACCAAACAGGTAAAAAATAGAGTAAAAAAGAAAAAGAAAAAAAATAAGGTTACAAAAAATTTGCTTCAAGATGATTCGAACCCGGACCTTCCGAATCAGTTAGAACTAAAAGTTAACGCCTCTATCCACTGGACCACTTCGGTAAGAGTTTAATAGAGGTATATTCCTTCTCTATGGTGATTGACAGTTTTCGAGGATGACTTTTTCGATTTCCGTGTAGAATTAAATCTTTAACTGATCGAAGCCAGACATAAAGCTCACAATAAACCCATTAATACTCTTTCAGGCTTGGTCCATGCCGGGGAACGTTTAAGACATTTATGAACTATGGATCGCACGGCTTCCAAGAGCCATAATAGGACAGAGAGGAGAGAGGGAGTCTAAGGGCGTTGGCCGGGATATCTTAATTTCAAAAAAGTTATTTTTAGAACTATGCGGACCACGCGGAAACAGTTTCCGGTAAACCGATTGACTTCCAGAAAACTCGCTTTCACGATTTCAGCTCGCCAAAGCGAGGCGGCGTCAACAAATAAAAAAAATGGCGGCACAAGTGGAGGGACGATGTGGAGTTGATAAATTGGCCTTCTTCAGCAAAGAACGTACCATAGAAACTGCTTAAAACTTCTACACAAAAGGGTCCTTTACAAGCAACGGTAGAAATCGGTTAAAGCGACGCGTGACCATCGTTTTTGTTTGAACAGCTGGAAAGAGGGCAAGTAGCATTGCGGCCCGGATAAGCGTTGCACACAAAACGCGCGGGTCCTACAAAGACAACCGTACAAGCAGCCGTGTGGACGAATTTTCTATTGAAAGAGGAAGGGAAAGAACGTATAAAGGTTTCCAGTATTTTTGTCAAGGACATGACCGGGAATCTTGTGGAACACACATTTTCCTGCTTGACTGATATTTTGTTCCGCACTTCACATTGGACAAAAGCAATTCTTTCTTGAACACGAGGTTAATAGAAGCGGAGGTTAATACTCCTAAATCAGTAAAGAAACCAAAAAGCTCAATTTGATTGACGGATCAAACCATGCGTGGAAATCGGTAAACAATAGGCTTGATCTTTACAGAATTTTCAAACATTGCAAATCAAATCGGAAACAATAGCCTAATGCGTTATATGGAATCGCCAGAAGTTTAAATTGTACTTTCAAACCTAAGAAGAAAAGTAGAGCTTTGTTTTCATCTGTCGACTCGCCAAGTTAGGGAAAAAGTTTTTTGTGCAGCTAATTTGTGCTGTTTTTCGTAACCCGTGTGAAATACCTCCATGGAATTCCATGGAAATCCATGCAAATCCATGGAAATCTATGGAAATCCATGGAATCCCATGGAAATCGATGGAAATCCATGGAATTCCACGGAACTTCCATGGAGTATTCATGGAGTTCCATGGAATGCCATGGAGTTCCATGAAGTAGTGATGGAGTTCCATGGAATGCCATGAAATTCCACGGAATATCGTAGAGTTCCATGGAATGCCATGGGGTTTACTGAAGTACCGATGCAGTTCCATGGAATGCCATAGCTTGTCCATGGAGTTCGACAGAATACCATGCAGTTTGTATGAGAAAATCCATAGAAATTCAGTAATCGAGCAACTCATCAACTTGTTAACCACATGTTCAAGTCTGCACTTTTTATTGGATAGAAAAATAGGAAACATTTGGAAGCTTTCTAAAAGCAAAATAGTGCGTTTAGTTTAAACTACACAGACAATGCAAAAGTATTGTTCACCGATGCTGAAAGTCCCAGTGTAAGAAATTTTATTGCTAACTATAAAGAGGAGTGTTTTGTGTGCTTAATAAAAAAATGATCCTGTTGAAAAAAATAAGTATAGAAAATTATTTTTTAGTAGGGCTGTCTGCCATTTATCTTTTAAAATCAGAGTTGCATTTAAAATATGCAGTTGCTTCATTACATTGACACAGTGCCGCTATTCGTACAGGACACTTACACCGACGTGTATTTGCTGTGACATACGCGATCAAGTCTCTACTTGAAATTTATATGAGATTTCTAAGTCTCTTGAAATTTCTGATCAAAAAATTTCCATGAAAGTGTAAGTCTCTTCAACCACTGTTCCATTTTTAAGGAAAAAATTTCAGTGGCAAATTTTGAAAAGAAGAAAAATTCGATGTGGCAAGATTGAGAACCGATCCGGGGGCGTAGAATCCATCATAGTTCGTAGCCTAACCACTCTACCACGGAATAGTAACTCGCTGCTAGGTGGAGTTTGATTTTATTCATATAACAACAACCGTAACCCTAATTAGAGGCTAACCATTTCGAGTCAGTGCTGTAATAGCCCTAATCAGTTTAGTCGGAATCCCGTATGAATAGCAAATACAAGACGATGTACGGGTCCCGTAATTAAATAGCCAGTAGAAAATGATCCCACTAGGCACATAACTCTTCTCGGTATCGAAGTGTTTTTGGTTGAGAGCTAAGAATTTTCCCTATTACTCAAGTCCAACCTGATTGATGAGATTGCTTTGCATGGAGTATTTCGGCGAACCTACACAAGCAATATTAGAGTTTTTTGCCGCATCCGTGGATAGGCTAGTCCGCTACACAGCCGTTTTTAGTGGGGAGGAGGGTTGCGTGACGACACTAAGTACAGCTGTGTATATCAGACTATGAATAGGCCTGCTGCCTTGTTTCAAAGGTTCCCTCACCTGGGAGAACAATGCAATATTTTCCTCTCACTGCTTCACTCTTCGAAAGCGTCGGAATAGTACAATTAATTCTGAAAGGGACCACAATTTATACATATAGTGGTTCTGATCTGTAACGTATTCGCTAAGACGGATGACGGAACACCAGAGCACTCAAACACAACGCTTTAATCTTGTAAGCCGAGTGTACATCAACAAGCGAAGAGCGCGCAAAACATGCCGGATCCCGGATGTAAACTAAACTGTATAAATTAACTTAACATGCATAAATTAACATCGTTACATCTCCCTTCGTTATTCGAAAGACGAAAGAGTAGAGAAAGAAAAACGTGAATTGTTTCCTATAATGATTGTTCGAAGAACATAAACGACATAGAAAAAGTGTCAGCATGCATAGTCACTGAGGTATGCTGGTCTCCGTAGGACTCTTCCCCGGGAGCTGCATCTTTCAGGACTTGGTATGTCATCAGGTGGAGGGCCTGGTGCTGCTTGTGGCTTGGCCACCTCTTGGGGCATTGATTCAGCTACTGGTGGTACCTGTTCAACGTTGGTCAGGGGCAGGGGACCAGGATCGGAGCTAGATACCTCAATGTCAGGAAGTGATTGTTTTGGAACTTCAGCTGTGAGACGCAGGTGTCGGCGCTTCCTGCAATACACCCTTCCGTCGTCAGTAATTACTTGGTAGGAACGTACACCAACTTGTTTGTCAACCGTTGCTTGTGTCCATTGATGTCTATACCTGGGTGGATGGATACGAACGGTGCTCCCTGGTTCAAGTGGCCGGAGTTCTTTAGTGCCATTGTTGTAATAGAAGGCTTGTTTGTTCTTCTGAGCATGAAGAAGCTGGGAAGTGGTGTCAAATTCAGGTTGTGTCAGGAGTCTGCCAGCGGTAGGCAGGAGTGTTTTGGTACGGCGGCCAAAGAGACGCTGCGCTGGAGATGTTCCTAGTCCTTCAGTGGGGGTGTTGCGGAAGTCAAGGAATTCCAAGTAAGGGTCACTGCCAGCCTCTAAGGCCTTAAGCATGATTCGTTGCGCAGTCTTTACCGCGTTTTCCGCTTTGCCATTTGACTGCGGGTAAGTGGGAGAGCTTGTAACATGATCAAACTCATATAAGTCTTTGAACTTCTTAAACTCCTGCGAGCTGAACTGGGGGCCATTATCGCTTACTATCTTGTCCGGAATTCCATGTCTGGCCATATGAGGCTTGAGCTTTTCAATTACTTCTTTCGATGTCTTAGTAACAAGCTTGTCGACCTCAAAGAAATTTGAGTAATAGTCAGTAGTGACAAGGTAGTCCTGGCCCCGGAGCTCAAAGAGGTCAACAGCAAGGACTTGCCACGGTCTTGATGGTACTGGGTGTGAGATCATGGGCTCCCTCTGCTGCCCTTGGTGGTATGTATTGCAGACTGCACGCTGGGAGACATATTCTTCAATCTCCTTGTACATGCCAGGCCAGTAGAAAGCTTCCTTGCTCGTCTCTGGCATGCCTGTACTCCCAGATGACTGGAGTGTAGCTTCCTTTGAGCTCAGCTCTCATTTGAATGGTATGACAACACGGTCTCCCTTGAAAATAACTCCGTTTTGAAGTGTGAGCTCTTCTTTGAAAGGAAAGTACTTTGAACTTCCGTTGGGAGACGGAGCTTACTTTCTGGCCAGCCTTGTTTAATGACGCCAGCGAGGGTCTTGAGAATAGCATCTTCTTGAGTAAGGTTTTGGATTTGACAGAGGGTTTCATCTTTCACTGGAAGATACTGTAGCATGTTTACTTGCTCTGCTTCTATCTCTGTTGGCGACCTTGTTTCTGAGACTGTCATGACGTCTTCCTGATCCTCAGGGGCTTCTTTAAGCGACAGATACGCACGACTCAGGGGATCAGCCATAAGCAGGGAGGGTCCCCTTTTGTAAGAAACTTCAAACTCGTAGCGTTGGAGTCTGAGAAGCATGCGTTGTAGCCTTTTTGGTGCGCTTAGGAGGCTTTTCTTGAAGATCGCTTCCAAAGGCTTGTGGTCAGATTCAACCAGCACTTTCCTACCATACAGGTAGGTTTCAAACTTCTCCATTGCGAATACTATGGCCAATAGCTCCTTTTCGATTTGTGCATACTGGACCTCTGTGGGGGTCAGGGACAAGGACGCATATGCGACTGGAAGTCCATCTTGCATTAGACATGCTCCCAGGCCATGCATAGAGGCATCGCACTGTAGTGTGGGCGTGGCACCTGGGTCGAAGTATTTTAGGACTGGAGTTGTAGAAAGGATCCTCTTCGTCTCTTCCAGGGCTGCACCATGAACTTGGTCATCCCAAAGGAACTCGTTGTCGTTCTTAGTGAGCTCACGTAGGGGAGTCGTGATCTCTGAAAGTCTCGGGGCAAACTTCTGCAGGTAGTTAGTCATCCCTAAGAGGCGTTGGATGCTCTGTTTGTCAGTTGGTGTTGGCATCTCTCTGATTGCCTTGACTTTCTCAGGGTCAGGTTGTAGCCCGTCAGCGGAGAGCACATGGCCCATGTACGCGACTTCCTTGAGCCTTAGCTGCAGCTTTTCCCTGTTCAGCTTTACGCCTTTATCTCGGCAGCGTTGAAGAAGAGCAATGAGTTTTTCATCATGGTCTCTTACCGCTTCATCATCATCAGCTCCGCATCCAAATACGAGGATGTCATCAGCGATCGCTTTGCATCCGTTCAGTCCTGCTAATGCCTGATCCAGTCTTCGCTGGAATTCTTCAGGGGCTGGTGAGATGCCGAATGGCATTCGGAGCCATCTGTATCTTCCCCACGGAGTACCAAATGTGGTTGCATAGCTGCTCTCCTCGTCCAAGGACACTTGCCAGAACCCATTTTTGGCATCTAACACAGTAAAGCACCTCGCATTTGAGAGCTCAGGAAGGACATCTTCGATTGTCGGCAGCGGGTAGTGATTGCGTTTAAGGGCTTGGTTAAGTGGTTTGGGGTCCACACAGTCGGACATTGCCATTTTTCTTCAAAGTGACTACAGTTGCTGATATCCAGGAGGTTGGAACATTTACTGGTGTGATGATGTTAAGGCCTTCCAAACGATCCAGTTCCTCTTTTAGCTTTTCTTTAATGGCGATTGGCACCTTTCTTGTTGGGAGTTGAACTGGCGGTACGTTCGGGTCAATTTCAAGGTGGAGATCACCTTCTAACTTTCCTTCTCCCCTGAATACATCAGCATGTTCTTTGAGGATAGATTCTGCTGTAAGTGGTGTTTTGCTCTGCGAAGGCTCTTCAGACTGAATAGCCATGATGTTTTGTCGGACCACAGAGATGAGTTGCATTTGCTCACTGGCTCGTAAGCCAAGCAGAGGCTTGCCTTTTCCTTTTACAACTACAAATTCCGCACTGTATTTTCTTCCATTTCTGGGATTCACAACTTGGACACGTTTCTTGCCAATCGGCTTCTCCTCAGTTTTTTTGTACATAACAAGAGTTACGTCCGCATTGTCCAGCAGGGATAGGCTGCCTTCACCATATACTTCTTTGAAAGACTCTTCAGGTAAGATGTTCACTGTTGCACCAGTGTCCAGTTGGAATGGGACTCTATGACCATTTAATAGCATTACCGCAAGCAGTTTGTCTTTACGATCAGGATTTTCCACCGCACAGACGTGCTCCTTGACATCAACACAGGCGACATATTCGTCAAAGTCAGAATCCTCCACTGCATGTACTGGCTTGCGGACGTGTCTCGGTGTGGGAGGTTTAGAGGATGTGGCCGAACTGGGTGGAGGCGGTTTGTTTTTGCAGGCCACCGCAAAGTGGTTTGGAATGCCACAATTAGAGCAAGTCTTCCCCCATACAGGACATTTAAGCTTGTTCCAGAGATGCGTTTTGGCGCAGAACTTGCAGCGAATTTCTCTAGGTTTCTTTTCATGAGACTGACTAATGGCGCTGACTTCCTCCTGATTAATTTCTTTCAGTTGTTGGCTTGAGGTCTCATAGGATCTACAGATATCAATGCATTCCTTCAATGTGAGTTTGGAGACTTGTAGGAGCTTCTTGCGAGCTTGATTGTCTCTTACTCCGATGACAATCCTGTCTCTAATTAGACTGTTCTCTAACACTCCGAAGTTACACGTCTTCGCCAACGTGCGCAAGGCCGTGACGTAAGCATCCAGAGACTCGTTTGGTTCTTGGTCTCTCTTGTTAAATCGGTATCTCTCGTAGATTTCGTTTGTCTCTCCGATACAATAACGCTGTAGCTTTTGGAGAACAATATCAATGTCCTTCTTATCGTCTTCAGTCTCGAATTCTAAGCCTTCGTACACATCTAGAGCATCTGAGCCAATACAGGTTAGCAGTGTGGCAGTTCTCAGCGATTTATTTACAGCAGGGTGTTCAGGGTCTTTTAGACGTGCAGCTATTTCGTAGTTGTTCCAATCACGGTGGAATTTCTTCCAGTTCGTCGCCAAGTTTCCTGTGAGCTCTAACTTTGAGGGCAATGGGATGTTTATCGGGATTTGTACCAGATTTGGTTGTGCGGCGGCTTCTTGTACTTGCACAGACGCGCCGCTATCTTCGGGTTTCGGTGGCATACTGAGTAATTTGAAGTTAGCTAGATTCCTTCAGCAGAGATTTCCTTTCGAAAACACAAAACGATTCCAGTCACCGTTGTCTTCCGCTATTCGTTGTGAAGAAGGTTATGAATGGCGAGCGCCAAACACGGCAGTATCAGTTCGCAGATCACAGTTGGTCGACCACGTGCGTGCGAACAAATCTCTCTCCAGAACACTTTCCGGTTCGCTGAGCGATAATCCCTCGACAGCACCAATTGCAGAAACTAGGTTTCACTTCTGACACCATGTAACGTATTTGCTAAGACGGATGACGGAACACCAGAGCACTCAAACACAACGCTTTAATCTTGTAAGCCGAGTGTACATCAACAAGCGAAGAGCGCGCAAAACATGCCGGATCCCGGATGTAAACTAAACTGTATAAATTAACTTAACATGCATAAATTAACATCGTTACATGATCGAGGAAATAAGTAGCACTTCCCTTTTTCGTCGCATTAAATAAAGCCATGTTTAAGTGTTACATACTGACGGTTTATGCATTCAAGTATTAGCTGTCTTTTTTTCTCTCAATTATCCATCTGTTCGCCTGTTACTTTTCTAAAACACCAGGCCAAGATTCCTTGCTTTATATTAAATCTAAATTTTTCATTTAAGCTACGTCAATATGATTGCTGTATTTTAAACTGCAATGTATATAGTCACAAGTAAACATTAATTTGTTATAAGCTACAGTATGTCAAATTTTCCGCCAAAAGCATGTTAACTTTTGATTGATATTTTTAAAAAGACATTTATGCGGTCCTTTTATTGATTAAATAAATTGCAGTGCACCAAAATCTGTTATGTATTCCATTTGATTCACTGGATATTTTAAATGTCTAATTCCTGTGAATTCCATGAAACTCCCTGGAGATCGATGGAATAGACGATGGAGTAGTTTCTATGGAATTGCATGGAACTTTTCTATGGAATTGCATGGAACTTTTCCATGGAATTCCACAGAAAATGTCCTAATCCTCCACGGAAAATGTCGATGCAGAATTTTCCATGGAATTCCATGGAAATTGGTGCCTTAATGTTTTCCATGGAATTCCATGGGAAATGTCCTAATCCTCCATGCAAATATTTTCCATGGAAATCTATGGAGAAATTTCCATGGAATTCCATGGAAATTGATGTCCTAATCCTCCATGGAATTCCATGGAGAATTTTCCATGGAAATCCATGGAATTCCAGGAAGGTTTTTCACACGGGAAGTGCAGACAATGGTGGCCCGGTTGTTCGAAGTAAGGAGCCGTTTCTCTGTAGTTTTCTCTGTCCTGTTTATTATTGAAATCTCGAGCTTTCGTTAAGATTTGCTTTCATTTTTTTCTCAGTCAGTTGAATTTGATTTTAAGGGAAAATTTGTCTTTATAGGAAATGTTGAGTTCACACACCTTTTCTACTCGATTAAACTGTAACTGTCAACATTCCAT
This sequence comes from Porites lobata, assembly GCA_942486035.1. Lineage (NCBI taxonomy): Eukaryota > Metazoa > Cnidaria > Anthozoa > Scleractinia > Poritidae > Porites > Porites lobata. Next base: position 504,788 of record CALNXK010000069.1, read on the forward strand.
CGAACGAAAAATACTGCTAAAGTCAATCCGAAAACGCTCTTTTGAAACTTTGAAGTCTTATCATACCTTCAAAAAAATGGACCCTAGGATTTTGCCGAATTCTGAAAGGTTCTTACTCTAAAAATATTGCCAAAACAACGAGCTCACGAATTATTTACTCGCGAGGCTAAAACACTACAAAGATCACTGAGTGTGTATCCTGAAACCGATTTTTGCTTGTAAAAGCTTTATTTGTGTAAGGTTATTTGTGTTTTTTCATGTTGCAAACGGTGTTGAAATAAATACGACAGTATGATAATCTCATCTGGAGTTTATTTACTTTATGTGGTTTTACCAAGCCTCATATTTTCCTCATACACTTGTAATAATTAACCTTTACAGATCCTACACCACAATGTATAGGTAAGATTTCCATACAACCCCAAACATTTATTATGTGTGTTAAATAATGTGAGCTTGCTGCATGCATAATAAATGTAGGGGTTTGGATGTACAGGACCTTTTGATGTTGTGTTTGCCACTTATTGATCCAGCAAGTTTTGTCTACTTTAGTAAGCACTCATGGTTTTAGGTGTCGGCTGGTGAATGTAGTCTTTTCTTTTTTTCTCTATAGAAAGCACTCAAAAGTGTTAAGAATATAAACTACTGCAATAAGTTCAAGCTGTGTATAGCTTCTTGTTTATAATTATGTCCTATTATTTCTTGTACCTCCCCTCCTCAGTGAAAGCCTAATTAACTCATTTTCTACATTGTATGGTATGCAGACCCCATATTAAGCAGACACCCTGCATTCAGCAGTCGAATAGCTCAAAATGTGGCAAAACGTTTCTTTCCATAATTTAAGAAAAACAAACCTGTATTTAGTGGATACCTCTAATAGGCAGAAAGCAGCAAAGTTTGCGTGGATGTCGGCCTAATTCTAATTATACAGGTCTTTTTTTATTTATAACAACCTTATATGCATAAACATAGATGGTCAAAAAAAGGATGAGTGAGGGTGCAAAGAGAGAAGAACTGAGTCCTTATGCCAGGCTGGCTCCCTCCCTGAAGATATAATAGAAAATACAACATGTAAAGGTTTCATAAAACTGGTACATCATTTTTATGTTGTGTGTCTTTTAGATTGACGTGAGCAGTCTCTCTTCAGCACGAAAATCTGTAAGCGAGAGTATTTGAGCAGTGAAGTTGTGCGAGTTGTGAGGGAAAAAACTCGAATACCCTGCTCAAATGCTCTCGCATACAGATTTTCAAGCAAAAGACAGACTGCTCGCAGTCTATATGTCTTTCAGTGTCTGCAAACTTTTCTGTTGTTCTCTGACAAGTTGAATTGAAGGAACAATAATACTAGCAATCATGAATTCTCTTTTAAGATGTCTGCATGACCTTGCCACGGAATTGATAGTGGGGAAAATAATGTACAAGTTGGACAAACAGTGCACGTTCTATATTTTGGGGCAAGGGAACACTTATTTATTTATTAGTTTTTATACTTTTGTTAAACTATGTGGCTGCCAATGCAATTGGGATTTGAAATTTGAGGAATACTGGGAAGAGTGTGACCAACTGAGTGACACATGTTACTGTGAAAGGTTTGAACCCAGAAGTCATTTCAAAAGTAGGTTGAGTTTGATCGTCCAGGTGAACTGTCGACAACAACAGTCCTATTCAGGACTACGTTCACCCGGACGATCAAACTCACCCTACACGTGTTATTGTGCACACTACATTAATGTTAATTTGTCTCCTTCTAGATGCTTTCCTTGACATTGCCTCTTTCAAGCCATGGCATGAATAGATGCATTTGATTCAGTTACACACTATGTTTTATTGCTCCAGAATGTCTCTCTCAATGCAACCCATGCAGGTGCATAAATTGATTAACTCACCAATGAAAGAAACTTGACCTAATTAAGAGGTCAAGGTGTGACCTAAGGATTAGTTCTTATTGATTTTTATTTTAATGTGATACTGCCATTTTTAACTTAAAGCCCTCCTAAATGAAGGTCATATGCTCAAATACTGATCAGCTTAACTGATAATAACAGCCTCAATTTCCTGTGATGTCTTAGTGGTTGCACGAGGCCTGAGCAATCATAATGTGCAGGGCAACATGTGAGTTTATTAGATTATTTAAAGGGGAAGATTGGGGCGTCATGGTGGCTGCCTTAAAAGCAAAAGATTACACAAACTTGCTCTGCCTGCAGACTCGGCTTTAAGAGCATTAGAATGCAACATTAATATTAATAAAGTCAATGTTTAAACATGTTGAAATGCAAAAAGGTGCTCACTTTACTATTGTGTGTACTATACTTCTGATTGGTTTAGGCAGCAAAAATATTCAAGAAAACTTTGCAAAGCAGCATGTATATGAATCCTTATAACAAAATCTTATGAGTCTGAATAAAACAGATATCCCATGTAAAGTTTTCTTCAGTTGGCTATTGCTTGCAGCTCTTATGATTGGTTGAAACCTTTTAACACAAAGAAAATACCCCTTAAAATGGGTATGGATACATTTATTTTTGAAAACATTGTTTTTCTGAAAATATGGTTAGAAACGTTTCAAACATACTGAGCTATTCATCTGCTTAACATAGGATGTAACTTTTAATATGGGGTCCGCTTAAATATACAGGTTTCGCCATACACTATAGAAAATGAGTAATTAGGTTTGTATTTTTTCTGTGTGGGAGGGGGTATAAAAAGTAAGACACAACTCAGTAAGAAGCTATACACAGCTTGAACTCATTGCAGTAGCTTTTATTCTTAATACTTTTGAGTGCTTTCTATAACGAAAAAAAGAAAAGACTACATTCAGCAGCCGACACCTAAAACCACGAGTGCTTACTAAATATAGAGAAAACTTGGTGGATCAATAAGTGGCAAACACAACATCAAAAGGTCCTATGCATCCATGAATGCCTGAAGCTTCAATTATGCTGTGGTAGGATTTGCATTCAAACCCCTACATTTATTATACATGCAGCAAGCTTATACTATTTAACACACATAACAAATGTTTGGGGTTGTATGGAAATCTTACCTACACAGTACATTGTGTTGCAGGATCTGTAAAGGTTAATTATTACAGGTGTATGAGGCAAATATGAGGCTTGCCAAAACCACAGAAAGTAAATAAACTCCAGATGAGATTATCATACTGTCGTATTTATTTCAACACCGTTTGCAACATTAAAAAAAACACAAATAACCTTACACAAATAAAGCTTTTACAAGCAAAAATCGTTTTCAGGATCGATACACATTCAGTGATCTTTGTAGTGTTTTAGCCTCGCGCTTAAATAATGCGTTAGCTCGGTGTTTTGCCAATCTTTTTTAGAGTAAGAACCTTTCAGAATTCGGCAAAATCCTAGGGTCCATTTTTTTTGAAGGTAAGGAAAGACTTCAAAGTATTCAAGAGCGTTTTCCAGTTAACTTTACTGAGCAGTATTTTTGTTCGATGGAAAGTTGACAATTACAGTTTAATTGAATAGAAGAGGTGGATTTGTAAACTCAACATTTCCTTCAAAGGCGAATTTTCCCCAGAAGTCAAATTCAACTTATGACAAAAAAAAGAAAAGCAAATCTTCACGAAATTTCGAGATTTCAATGTCAAGAAAACTACAGAGAAACGACGCCTTGCCTCGAGCAACCGGGCCACCATTTTCTGCACTTATTAAAGAACAACTCAAGTTGCACAAGAAACCTTTTTCCCTGACTTGGCGAGTCGACAGATGAAAACAAAGCTCTTCTTTTCTTCACAGGCTGGGAAGCAGAATTTAAAGTTCTGGCGATTCCATATAACCCATTATTAGGCCATTGTTTGCGAAAGGATTTTTTAACTGCGATTGATTTGCAATGTTTGAAAATTCTGTAAAGATCAAACTTTTGCACATACCGATTTTCACACATGAATTGATCCGTCAAAACGGTCAATCACATTGAACTTAAATGGTCTCCAGGAATATTAACCTCGCCGCGAATATTCCGCTTCTACTCACCTCGTGTTCAAGAATATTGTAACGTGAAGCACGGTACAAAATATCAGTCAAAGCGGGAAAAGGTGTTTTCCACATGATTCATGGTCATGTCCTTGAGAAAAATACTCGAAACCTTTATACGTTTTTTCCCTTCCTCTTTCAACAGAAAATACGTCCACACGGTCGCTTGTACGGTCGTCTTTGTAGGACCCGCGCATCTTGTGTTCAACGCTTATCCGCTTATCCGGGCCGCAAAGCTACTTGTGCTCTTTCCAGCTGTTCCAACAAAAACGATGGTCCACGCTGTCGCTTTAACTGTATTTCTACCGTTTCTTGTAAAGGATCCGTTTGCGTAGAAGTTTTAACCAGTTTCTATGGTAGGTTCTTCGTTGAAGAAGGACAATTTATCAAGTACACACCCTCCACATCGTCCCTCCACTTTAGGCAGCCATTTTTTTCATTTATTGACCGCGCCTCGCTTTCGCGCGCTCAGCTGAATCTTCCGGAAGTCAACCACTTTACCGGAAACTGTTTCCGCATGGTCCGTATAGTTCTAAAAATCACTTTTTTGAAATTAAGATATCCCAAAGGCGTGACTGGGAGACTCCCTTTCTGTCCTATTAGGGAACTTAAGATAGTGACGTGTTCGGGGCGACGGCGACCGGACTGGCAGAGCAAGCCTGGAACAGAGGCAGCCGTCGCTTCCCTCCAAAATTCGAACATTAAGATCGCATTGAACTCAAGAGGACGGAGCCTTGGAAGACTGTCGAAGAGGAAAATATGGCTTCACTTTAAGAATTAAGAGAATTAATGCTTATTTGCTTGCATGCAACAACAATAACAACAACAACAACAACTTTATTTCAGTATTCCCACGTTAGTACGTGGTATTACCTACTATTCTAAACAATTTTTAATACGTTTCATTTATACGATGCTCTAACGAAAAAAGTGGGCTAAAAACAGACAATTAAAATATCAGAGTTCATACTTTTTGTCTGGATACTTTCATTTGGCTCATAGGCCAATTTTGTCTATGTAAAGCTCACTTACGGTTTTCTGTTTGCCATATTGGATCAGATTAGATCTTGACTCTGTGACATGAAACATAGAAACATTATAAAGATGTAAGTTTAGATAACAGAGCTTGGAAATCGAGCTTGAAATGTCACTCAAAGAAAACAAGGACAATCCAAGAACGATAATCTGCAAAATTCTGGTTGCAAAACGCATCAAACCTGATTGAAATGAAAGTTAAATACTCACGTTCTCGCCACAACGCCAAACAGACCAGTTTCACGTCGGCGACGGGAGCACGACGGCAATGGGGTAAGCAAGAGCATGCGCAATATTGCAAAAATCATGACGTCACGTCCGGTTGAAGTTGCCGTCGCCCCGAAAACGTCTCCATCTTAAGTTCCCTATTATGGCTCTTGACGGCTACCGACTGAACAGTATGACCGTACGATTCTTTCCCTGCTCGTAAGGTGTCTATTCATCGGTCGGGGAAAACATTAACACAATATTGTTTATCATTATTTCCATTGTTTTAGGTTGGGGTAGCAAACCACAGAAGAACTGCTACATAATCTCAGACTCTCTCCACGGAATGAAGAAAAACAATATGGCTGCCAAATACATCCTTTTAGCTTTGAAAGTTCTCCTTTATTAACCAACGTTGAACATTTATTTCGGCAAACAAACAGTTAAGTGAAAAAGAATTTTACAAAAGTTGGTCTCCTTATCGATTTTAACTTGAAATATCGGTCAATTTACGCAACTTTTAAACTTCTGGCTCAGTTTTTGTTTGTTTCTGTTTTAAAAATGGACAAATAATTACTCAGAGACAATAGAGTGTAAAGAATTGTTGAGAAAAACAACAAAAACTTGCCAATTAAAGACCAAAAAGGTACTTTAAAAACGAACAAAAGCATTCAAGACGCTTTGATCACGTGACTGAAGACGTCATCTTTTGGTCATGAAAAAAATTATGAGGTAGACAATTACTTTCCTGCAAATTTTCTCTGCATGTGATGAAAGGTTGACTCTCTACGGCCTTCGGCCTAGTCTCCCGACTTTTTCGCTTATGTTCATTACCCCCTTAAATTTTAAATGCCGGACGTCCACTGGTTATTTTTAAATGCCCAACTCATCTAAAACCTCAAATAATGAAATCTTGTCACAGCAACAACAAAAAACCTAATTCGGCGATAGTCAGGTGACTGATGACGTCATTACCTTAGATGTGACATGGGATGATATTTTATGGCAAATGTGATCTTGTTGTGGTCTGTCAGTCTTCTACGTATAAAATTGTCAAAGTTATAAAGCTTTTTAAAAAATGCCTCAAAGGATTCTGGGAGATTTTTATGATAATTGTAATTTACACTTTATAATTATCATTATCATTATCACTAAAATTCCTTTTCTTTTCTTTTCTTCTCCTTCTTCTTCTTCTTGTTCTTATTATTATTATTATCATTATTAAATTGTATCATCTCAGGGTTAAGAGACTTCCATTGCCTATTCAATAACCTTTGGGAGTAAGAAACAACAAGCTCCTCAAGGTCCCACAGTAGTCCTTACTTTAGTCCCTAAATGGACCGCCGCGTGGTTAGCTCAGTCGGGAGAGCGCCGGTCTGCTGAGCAGGAGATCGCGGGTTCAAATCCTGGCCGGACCAACACTCAGGGTCTTTAAATATCTGAGAAGAATGGTTAGACTTTCTAGTCTTTTCGGATAAGGACGAAAAACCGTAGGTCCCGTCTCACAGCACTTCTACTGATCTGTTCCAGTGGGACGTAAAAGAACCCACACCACTTTTCGAAAAGAGTAGGGGTCGTAGACCCCGGTGGTGTGGCAAGCCTTTACTGGTTGTGGGATTGGGTTGGGATGGCACCTTGCATGGGACCTATGAGTCCCGTTCGTGGCTATTCCCTCTGGACAGGTCTCTGTCCAGAGAAGCTGGTAAAAAAAAAAAAACAAAAACAAAAACAAAAAGACAAAACTTTCCGTAATAGACCAGCTGTTCCTAACAGAGCCGTTTTCTGGATCACTCCAAGTCTGATAGTATGTTATGCTTTCCCGTGTATTTCTCAAACCTATCGGATACAACTCCCAATGCTCCAATCTGGGCAATTGGCACTACCGTCACTTTTTTCATTCGTTGAGTGCTCCAGCTCTTCACTGATCTTTCCGCAAAGTCACTTACATTTGGTTCTACTTAGGCTTATTTCAGACTCACGCTAATCCAAGAATGTGGGACAATGCCATAAGCATTTTATATTCTATCCACTGCATAACCATTTTTGTGTTATGTTGGCTGTCTCCAAGAACAGTTTAATCAATAAAAAGTTCGTCCTTTGTTCCTAGGCTCTAATTCTCCTCGAGAAAAGAGCAGATCCAATCAGAAATTATCCCATTCATTAACGTCCATATGAGAGGTAAACAGGATATTGATCTGAAATTACGATCAACTACAATCCCCCTTTGCGGATCTTTTTGACAGAGCACTGTTCTCCCCTCTTGCTTCTCCATTGTTAACCATGCATGTCATTGATTTGATTTGCAATTCTATCATGCAGCGATGTCAAGTTCTTTAGCCAGAATCCCTGGACACCATCAGGAACGATAACCTTCCAGTTCGGGACTCTTTTTGACCACTGCTATCACAATATCAGTTGTTGTCGAAAAAGACACCAGGGTTAAAATTTAACCCTGGGCAGGGTTGTTCAATACAGGGTGAAGATAACCCAGGGTTAGTGCGAAATTTGAACTCAGATATGAAAGCTTAAAAAGCAAATTCAGTCTTTTTGGCTGCAATTTGATGATTAGATGCTCTAAAAGAATAGAGACAATTATCCGGGAAAAAGCTTTTGAACAAAAGAAAAAGAAAAACAGGGTTAAAGCCTAGGTTTGCGCTAATCGGCCTTGGAACAACTGGGCCCTAGTGGCTAGCCGGCTGATTCCACTGGATGAAGACGAAAGTGCTGTGAGAGCAACAGGCGTCGGGATCGTAAAAACTAAAAAAAAATTTTCTTATCTTAAAAACTCTGCCATGTTGAAGTCCATGTCGCACCAATTTGGTTTACTTCAGATAATTTAACACTGTTCGGCCGCTCTAACTAAGCTCAATAGTACTGCACGCGATTAAAGAAAATTTCAGATGCGCTAAAGCTTTTCTCTTACAAACGGGACGATTTTTTATACCTTTTTCCTCAAAAATAGCGACCAAAAACAAAGAAAGTTAAGATTAACTATAGATATACCCACCTATTTTGTTTTGGTAAACCTGATGGTTATCGGTGATAGGGAATCTTTGTTCTTTTCGCTGTAGTCATGGAAATTAGCTAGAGTGAAGTTTACCATAGTAAACTGATGAAAATTGCCGGTCACGCTTGCGCTGCCGTTTATTATAGTACACTTGAGTTTACCATAGTGGCCTCAACCAATGAGTTTAAAACAAAGGTAATTAAAATTTAGAACAAAGAGGAAATTGAACCACAACATGTATATACGCGCGACTACTAGAATGCCTCCTCGGATTTCCCTCTCTGGGTGAAATCCCTGCGGGGGCAGTAAGTTTATAATGTCAAACGTACAGCGTGTTGTCGATGTGTTCGGGCTTTGGCATGCGGTACCCATTTTTTATTTCCGCAATTGTCTCGGCTTCTGACCAGCCTGGATATGGAATACCTCCTGTGAATTGTCAAAGATGTACAGTTAGTTATTCAATCTTGAATATATTTCATGATGTTCAGCTTTTCTGCATTAGAAACTATACCCATGTATACTTACAAGTTATTGAAGTTTAGAGACAAAGTTATTGAGAAAATAACTGCCCGTTCGAATTGTTCATGATCAGTCATTCTGTACATTTTATAGTTACCCTACTAATAAACTTTTACAGTCATACTTCCTTGATACTTACACCATAGGGAGATAGCTAAGTGTCCGTATTACAGAGATGTTGCCTGTAATTGCAAAGGTGTCCATACAGAAACATGCGACTGTATCATTTTAGTTTAGTCTATTGATTTTAGTCTTTTCGGATAAGGACGAAAAACCGTAGGTCCCGTCTCACAGCACTTCTACTGATCTGTTCCAGTGGGACGTAAAAGAACCCACACCACTTTTCGAAAAGAGTAGGGGTCGTAGACCCCGGTGGTGTGGCAAGCCTTTACTGGTTGTGGGATTGGGTTGGGATGGCACCTTGCATGGGACCTATGAGTCCCGTTCGTGGCTATTCCCTCTGGACAGGTCTCTGTCCAGAGAAGCTGGTAAAAAAAAAAAAAACAAAAACAAAAACAAAAAGACAAAACTTTCCGTAATAGACCAGCTGTTCCTAACAGAGCCGTTTTCTGGATCACTCCAAGTCTGATAGTATGTTATGCTTTCCCGTGTATTTCTCAAACCTATCGGATACAACTCCCAATGCTCCAATCTGGGCAATTGGCACTACCGTCACTTTTTTCATTCGTTGAGTGCTCCAGCTCTTCACTGATCTTTCCGCAAAGTCACTTACATTTGGTTCTACTTAGGCTTATTTCAGACTCACGCTAATCCAAGAATGTGGGACAATGCCATAAGCATTTTATATTCTATCCACTGCATAACCATTTTTGTGTTATGTTGGCTGTCTCCAAGAACAGTTTAATCAATAAAAAGTTCGTCCTTTGTTCCTAGGCTCTAATTCTCCTCGAGAAAAGAGCAGATCCAATCAGAAATTATCCCATTCATTAACGTCCATATGAGAGGTAAACAGGATATTGATCTGAAATTACGATCAACTACAATCCCCCTTTGCGGATCTTTTTGACAGAGCACTGTTCTCCCCTCTTGCTTCTCCATTGTTAACCATGCATGTCATTGAATATATTTCATGATGTTCAGCTTTTCTGCATTAGAAACTATACCCATGTATACTTACAAGTTATTGAAGTTTAGAGACAAAGTTATTGAGAAAATAACTGCCCGTTCGAATTGTTCATGATCAGTCATTCTGTACATTTTATAGTTACCCTACTAATAAACTTTTACAGTCATACTTCCTTGATACTTACACCATAGGGAGATAGCTAAGTGTCCGTATTACAGAGATGTTGCCTGTAATTGCAAAGGTGTCCATACAGAAACATGCGACTGTATCATTTTAGTTTAGTCTATTGATTTTAATATATTGCATTTAAATATTTGTGGGATCCACAATTCCTTAATAAATTATTTTCTGTGAACTTAGAGTTATCAATCTGTCTGAGAGTTAACCTAAGACACTTTTCATTGCCAGTGTAAGTGATACTATAGCAATTTACCCTGTAACTCTTATTATTTGACGATCAGAAGGTAACATTTGGGATGAATTTTCTGTGAGAAGTGATCAACTATAGGAAGCGGATAAAACATCCCTCAATTATAGCACTCATAAATTACAGGTGGACCATGATCGTTCGGGTAAGCGTAGTCTGAATAGGACTGTTGTTAACAGTGACTAACATGTCGATAACCTGTGCGGTAGTCATCTTCTGAGTCAAAGTGCATTAGTTGATCATGTAAGTTGATAGTATTAAACTCTGTTTACTGACCTGATTGGTCAGTTAAGTTGTAGTGATATTGGTCGTTTGTCAGTTGTCATTGGTGCGCTTCGATCCGTCTTTTGTCATAGTTGAACAGTCGTTTATTGTTAGTCAAATTGTCGGTTATCCAGTCATTCTTTCAACGGCACCTTTGCTTGAGTCTGTCAATAAGTCGTTTGTAAGGTGCTGGTAATTGACCCGAGAATTGTTGACTACGATTCAGTGACGTTTGTTCTAAGCTAGTAAAGCAGCTTTCTAAAGGGAGTCGTTGATGGTGGTCTGTAGAATACGTGATACCTGTCGCAGAGTCCGAGTCGATTTGAGGTCTCGTCTGTAAATGGTGTGTATCAATGTGATTGTTGACAACCATTTTTTGTCGCTCGTTTGCGTTCAATCAGTCGCGTGTTTAAGTTTCTGCCGGTCTCACCAATTTAAGTGGCCTTCCAGTAGCAGCATTTGATATTGTATACTACCCTCTGTTTGTCCGCCGGTCTGTCTGTGTCCTTGCCATTAATCATCCTCGGAGACCCAGCGGCATTCGGTTGGGTTGGAAGAAAAGGCGAGACAAAAGTTTTCAAGCATAGGTGGAAGAGCCCCTGGGTACTGACTCTCCTCAGGCCATTTCCAAACGGTTAAACGAATGCTTGCTTCTGATTGGGCACAAAATATTATATGTATGATTGTGCCCAATCGGTGAACAGTATGTCCTGAATTCTTTTCGTGAGTTCGTACACGACGGCTATAGTACTCGCTATATGTGCCCATCTCCCGGACGCACCTATTCTCTGACAGTACGCATTAATGTTTTGTAATTCTTCGTAGACTTTACATAAAATCCAAAAGATAGGGTCCGATGAGTTATAGATTAGTCTTCTTTTCGGTAACTCTTTTCTGGGACCGGTCTCGTTGGGTTCAGGCGAGAAATTTTGAAGATCTTGTGAAAGAAGGTAAAATGTGCTTCTGTCTAATATCACATTGAATTACATTGTTTCAGTTTTCACTCTGCTCTCGCCAAATACTCAACAGAACAAAAATAGTTTTTGGGGAAAGTCGGTCTGAAAGGAACGAAGTTTGCTTCCAAGTAAGAAGAACGAGTTACACCGTAGCTTTTTCATATTTCTGGGCACAGCACGGGAAAACCTTGTTATATCTTTGTGAGGTATGCCTATTCTCCCGACAGCGCTAAAGCCAAACACATTTTCAAGTTCAACAACAGTTCCATTAAAAAGCAGTAAAAAAATTACTTTCCCCAGCTGCTCCTAGTTGAAACGCATCTGGTTTGACAGCGAGCCGTCGGGAATTAACTTACTTTTCCATTTCCAAAACGGCAAAATATTTTAGCATCGCTTGTTTGCTTTTAAAACAAGCGGGAAATTAAAGTCTTCGACAAATAGTTATTCCCTCAAGCCGGTTAATAATATACTCTTATAAATTAAAAAAATGGCTATATTATCGGCACATCCTCTTTTGTAAACTTTTATCCAGTTTTATGATTTGAAACTTCGCTAGAAATGTCAACGGCGGCGAAGAAAGCGCTTTCGGTGCCTAGGTCATAGCTCAAACTAAGCAAGTAAAAGTTGTACGTTTCATTGAGCGCGACCGGGAGAAGGGTAGAGGGGCATCTTTTTTCCTGTTGAGCCATATGTTATATTGGACGTTTACGAAATTATAACTCGTTATATCTATGAATTAAAATTCTGGGGATTAGATAACACATGCGATACGTGCTTTTTTAAAATACACTCAAAACTCTTTTAATCCGTTTAGTAACGTAATCGAAGAAGGACTCACCAAAACGGACTTTAAAATGCTATTTTTAAAGTCGGGAAAATGGATTGTTTAATTTTAATATAATTTTTTTTTGTTCTGTGGGACGTAAATTGGCATCATGAGGAGGAATTTTTCAAGAAAAGGCGATTAATCAGCTACGAACCATCATCCAAGAATAGGGACTACCTGTCCGAGAATGGGGCGCTCAACCTCTACGATATTCTTCAAAATTACGAAGAAATCTTAGGCGTTCAACCAGCCAGTCTTTAGGACATTTTAACGTAAGAAAGGAACTATATACCAGGAAAGAATCAGCTTGCTCCCGCCCTTCTGAGGTAAGTTATTGATATAAATGCAAAACGTGTCCGAAAGTAGGCACATATACTGTACGGTTCGTTCACCAAAGAAATGCACGCAGTCAGGAAACTTTCAGTTTGATATAAGCCCTGTCCAATTCAAAATACTTTCCACCTAGAACTAAAACATGGAAAGGTATATAAGGGTATTTTAAAGACGCTTTTCCAAAAATACAAGCTCATGTTTACAACACGTATTCAAGCTTGCGTCTGTAATGTTAGGTGAACACGCGAGCCGTGTTGAAGATCAAGAGAATCTATTTCACCCTATAGGATTACATGTCACAAAACTAGCTGACGATTAACATCACATCTCCTCCTCCGATTGAAATAAAAAGAAAAGAATCCCGCGAAAACTTTAACTAAGCGAAGAACAAAAAAAAAAAGAAACGACCGCACTGATTAATATAGTCTCTTCAATGAAATCAAAGTCAAATCTTAATCCTACCAATCAAGTCTCTTAGGGGTCTAATTGACCTGATCTGGTGATCTAACTTAGATCAGGGTGAACCCTAGGGGTGTCGGCTCTCTCTGCCTCTGCGGCAGCTGGCTCCACTTCTGTGCTAATATCACCATCGTGTAGATTCTGCTCTTTAGATCGAGATTGTTGGAAGCAAGGCAGAAAAACTGACCTTTTCCTTCTTATGACGCTACCTGGATTCTCTACAAGGTTAGAGCGCGGCTGATTCGATTGTTTTGCCAGGACTGTGGCTCGCTTGTTTTCGCCTTAGACCCATACGCGTTCGCCTAGCTGTAGTGGGTGTTTACTGCTTGACTCTATGCCGGGTGTCATAATACAGCTTTTGCTTCATCTCTAAACCGCTTTCCTCCTGTTTCCAGTCCTACATTCCTGGCCAGCTCGGTTGGAGGGATGCGGGAATGCAAGGAGGGATGCGTCGGATCTGGTACCCGAAAAGTAACTCAGACGGCCTCTTTCCTCCCTGCAGGGGCGTAGATCGGTATACAAGGAGAGCTTTCACAGGGCCATCTTCCTTCTGCAGCAGGTTTTTTGCTGTTTGGACAGCTCGCTCCGCTTCTCCATTGGATTGAGCATAGAGGGGGATGCTAGTAACGTGCTCAAACTCCCAGTCTTTGACGAATTTGGTAAACCCAGCTGAGTCGTACTGCGGGCCGTTGTCCGACCGTACAACTTCCGGAATGCCGTGCCTTGCGAACATAGATTTGAGAGCACGGATCGTTTCGTGGGAGGTGAGTGACGCTAAGTAATTAACCTCAATGAACTTCGAGAAGTAGTCCACCACAATCATATAAGGACGTGATAAAGTCACGGTCTGTCCAGAACTTCACTGAGTATCTGGCTGTCTTGTGTTAATTCTTCGTTCAGTACACTTGCGGCACTGCCTCACCAGGTCTTCTATTTGACGACTAATACCTGGCCACCATAGCTCCCGTTTCGCTCTTTCTCGGAATTTCGTAACACCTTGGTGACCCTCGTGGATACGGTCGAGCATCTCTAGCCTACTGCCTAATCTCTAATCCTCTAACCTTATGCAACAATTTGCATAATGGCAAGCGGACGTGTTCGTATTTGCTCCGCAGTTTATGTAGTTTTTCTTCTCGTCATTTTCACTTTGAAACAAAAATTAACGGGGAAGGTTGGCCAAGATGACAAAGAACATCTCCATGTAGAGACAACCTTTATTCGATGGCCGAGCAATGCTTTTTTTTTTCTCAAGTGCACCGGTCTTTGGCTTCGCGAACGAGACGATCGAAAGCCTAACAAGTCCTTTCTGCATTTTAATCAGGCAAGATCAACACCTTCCGGCAAGCCGTCAAGGAAGGTTCAACGCATTCAAAGATTTATTCACACGCCGTGAATATGTGAGAAAAATAGATACCTTTTATCTGAGGAGAAAACAAAAGTGTCATCTCGTTTCAGATTCTCTTGATTCAGTCAAGTGACGTTGAAGAGAATCCAGGCCCATCGATAGCAGTCCAGCAGAAACCAAAACTTCAAGATCACCGGCCACCACATAGTTCTGCAGCAACTTTCCCACAGAGCGGGAAAACTGTTCGTCGAAATCAGAAACGATTGTTATTTCGTGTCTGCTAGGATTTAACACTTTTTGCTATACTGGAATCACGAGTTTAAGAAACCTTGTGAATGGTAAACAAACTGACTGGACCTGCTCAAAGTGTTTGATCACAGTTTTGCCATTTCAAGGTGTGAGTACGCTTGATGCATCTTTTTCGTCGGCGTAGGATAATGAAAGCTTATCTGGTGTCTCAGAGAAGTCTTGTACACTTTGCACCTTAACACACAATCTATGTTCTTCAGAGAGTTTCAATTGGTGATTAACAAGTATCTCTTTGATGTTCTCACACTTGTGAAACATGGCTAAAAGCAATCCTGAGTTACTCGAGTATGTTAAAATTCTCGGGTACCAGATGGAATATCGGAATCGTGAAAAAATGAAAGGCGGCGGCATCTGCATGTACATTCGTGAGAACATGAAATATAAAAGGCGACTGGATCTGGAAAACTGACATCCTAGTTTAGTACATTTATGGATAGAGGTGCCAGGTACGAATCAATAATCAATAATAACCATCAATAATAGTTGGGACGGTATGCTAATACTAACTGGCGACATGAACAATGACTTACTGAATCCAGTTCGTGCTAATACGGAGCAATATAATGAATTACTTGAAGTTTTTCATTTGGAACAACTGGTACAAGGACCTACCAGAGTATCAAAGCGTTCGAGCACATTGATAGATCACATTGTAACCAATTGTGCCAGGAGTATCACTCACACAGCAGTACTTCCCTGCTCTGTTGTTAGTGAACACCACGGCATTTTTGGCTGTGTTAATGTCCAGGTACGTTACCAACCCAGGTACAAGTCTATACGCCACATGAAGAATTTCGACGAAACGGCCTTTGTTAATGATTTGGAAGACACTACCTTTTCCTTGGACTACTCGTCGGATGATCCTAAACACCTTGCTTGTCAAGTGTATCGATCGGCACGCTCCATTACGCCGTGTCCAATTTACTCGACCACCAGCGCCTTGGATGGAAACTGATGAGATTCGATAGCTTCAAACTGAGAAGGATAAGCTGAAGAAGGCTGCCCATAGAACGCAAACAACAGCAGCTTGGGATGCATTTCGTCATGTTAGGAATAAGTTGAAAAGAGCCATTCGTGTAGCACTCGAGCAATTCATTTCAAACGCATTATCCTCAAAAAAACCCGAGTAAGTCTAAAATGTTATCCATTGTATACTGAAACCATTCAAAACCCATTTAGGCATGAACCTGGACTACCTGAACTACTTATGTGATCGCTTTCAGTACGTCCCAATTGATGATAAGAAATCGTTACTAGAACATTTAATATCTGGGGTTCTCCAGGGGTCAATTTTAGGCCCGCTATTGTTTAACACCAATACTGCCGATCTGCGGGATAACCTCAGTGTCTCCATTTCGTGTTATCAATACGCTGGTGATACTAAGCTTTACAAACTCAGGTAAATTAAGGCATGGGTCAACAACCATTTTCCTGTAAAAATGAGGGGGGTGGTCTATGATATGAATGGTTTATCATGAAGCAGAAAATACCAAAAAATATTACACAACACCAAAATTGACGCTTTAAACTAGACCAAAATTATGCAAATTAGGTCACGTGACCTTACTGCTCCTCAAAGTTTCAAAATATCTTTAAGAAAAAATGGGTACACTTTTTAGCAAGAGCACTACGAGCCTCAGCGCTCCGGAAGTTAAAAAATTCGTACCGTCTGGTTGCTATGAAGTGACGTAATCATCCAGTTGAGTATCCATCACCGTAACACTTTTGCGGTCAACTACCGCAGCGCTCGTAAAGTACTTTAATTAAAACCGTGTTCAAAACCCTGTAGGAAGTCTGTTTATTTTTGAGTCGATTAATGCACTGCTGACTTTCACGAGGTCAACTTTTGCATAAATTATCAAACATTATGTTAAGCGAGAAATCTACCTATGGTTCGCGGGAGAAGCAACTTCTATAGCGGCGCAAGACAAATGTTTCGAGAGTCGAGGATGTGCGCACAAACTATTCACTATGCGACGAAAGGAGAAATCACTGGCATGATAGCTGCATGTAAAAGTAATTTTATCAATCCAGGTCGCGCCGAGTTCGCTCGAGAACGCTGTGACAACCTCGTTTGGCGCGCTTCTCAATACTTCCAAAACATTTTGTAATCGGTAAGTAGACTTAAGCACTTAGTATCGCCAAGCCATTCGAATCAGTGTATACCCAATTCTTTGTCTGAAGATTCTCGCAAACACATATACCAAGTAAATCTGGATGGAAGAGGAAATTGTCTCCCTAAACGCAGCCAGATTATATTTTGAAGGATGGCGGCACAATTCAACGCGTCTTCCAGGTCAGCCCTAATTTATAGTTCGTAAGAGTATAAATTGCGATCTCCCTATTAAGCTTTCTTTGATAAAACTTCAGTGGAAACAAAACAACGCAGACATGACATTCTCCTGCATGAGACACAATCGGCTGAAGGAAATATCTGTTTACAAGTCGGGTAAATTATCCATTCTTGCGCACCGCAAAATCAGCTAAAATCATGAGCGCTTCTAAGAATACCACGTTTAGAACTTCGACGCGTAGGAAAAAAAGGCAGTTGTTCTATATCCTTTCTGGTTCATCCAGGTAGAAGTCCTGGCATGATATAATTATGCCTGAGCGCTTCTAGGATATATAACACGTTTAGCATTTCGACCCGTATAGCCGTAAAAAAAAATTTAGGCAGTTGTTCTATATCCTTTCTGGTTCATCTAGGTAGAAGTCCTGGCAAGATGTTATTATGCCTGAGCGCTTCTGGGATATATAACACGTTTAGCTTTTCGACCCGTAGCCGAAAAAATGAAATTAGGCTGTTGTTCTATATCCTTTCTGGTTCACCCAGGTAGAAGTCCTGGCATGATGTTATTATGCCTGAGCGCTTCTAGGATATATAACACGTTTAGCATTTCGACCCGTAGCCGTAAAAAGAAATTTAGGCTGTTGTTGTATATCCTTTCTGGTTCATCCAGGTAGAAGTCCTGGCATGATATAGTTATGCCTGAGCGCTTCTAGGATGTATAACACGTTTACCATTTCAACCCGTAGCCGCAAAAAAAAAATTTAGGCAGTTGTTCTATATCCTTTCTGGTTCAGCCAGGTAGAAGTCCTGGCATGTTATTATTATGCCTGAGCGCTTCTATGATATATAACACGTTTAGCATTTCAACCCGTAGCCGCAAAAAAAAAATTAGGCAGTTGTTCTATATCCTTTCTGGTTCATCCAGGTAGAAGTCCTGGCATGTTATTATGCCTGAGCGCTTCTAGGATATATAACACGTTTAGCATTTCGACCCATAGCCGTAAAAAAAAATTAGGCAGTTGTTCTATATCCTTTCTGGTTCAGCCAGGTAGAAGTCCTGGCATGATGTTATTATGCCTGAGCGCTTCTGGGATATATAACACGTTTAGCGTTTCGACCCGTAGCCGAAAAAAAGAAATTAGGCAGTTGTTCTATATCCTTTCTGGTTCACCCAGGTAGAAGTCCTGGCATGATGTTATTATGCCTGAGCGCTTCTAGGATATATAACACGTTTAGCATTTCGATCCGTAGCCGAAAAAAAGGAAATTAGGCTGTTGTTCTATATCCTTTCTGGTTCATCCAGGTAGAAGTCCTGGCATGTTATTATGCCTGAGCGCTTCTAGGATATATAACACGTTTAGCATTTCGACCCGTAGCCGTAAAAAAGAATTTAGGCAGTTGTTCTATATCCTTTCTGGTTCACCCAGGTAGAAGTCCTGGCATGATGTTATAGTGCCTGAGCGCTTCTGGGATATATAACACGTTTAGCGTTTCGACCCGTAGCCGAAAGAAAGAAATTAGGTGGTTGTTCTATATCCTTTCTGGTTCACCCAGGTAGAAGTCCTGGCATGATGTTATTATGCCTGAGCGCTTCTAGGATATATAACACGTTTAGCATTTCGATACGTAGCCGAAAAAAAGAAATTAGGCTGTTCTTCTATATCCTTTCTGGTTCATCCAGGTAGAAGTCCTGGCATGATGTTATTATGCCTGAGCGCTTCTGGGATATATAACACGTTTAGCGTTTCGACCCGTAGCCGTAAAAAAAAATTAGGCTGTTGTTCTATATCCTTTCTAGTTCACCCAGGTAGAAGTCCTGTCATGATGTTATTATGCCTGAGCGCTTCTAGGATATATAACACGTTTAGCATTTCGATCCGTAGCCGAAAAAAAGAAATTAGGCTGTTGTTCTATACCCTTTCTGGTTCACCCAGGTAGAAGTCCTGTCATGATGTTATTATGCCTGAGCGCTTCTAGGATATATAACACGTTGGCAATGAAATCGACCGCAGACTTTAAAATGTTGTTTTTAGAAGGCACTGAATTATTTTTTTTTTGATACCGCATTTTTAATTAATTTTATTTGTCGCCCCAGGATGATGACATGATTGCGTGAAAATTGACGCCTCTATCATATTAGATGCGAAATACGATCAGAGATTAAGGGAATAGGGAATGTTGCAAGCTACTGGGTATCCAGCTGAGATAGCTGACTTTTACTCAGCTATCTCAGCTGGATACTGAGGGGTTTTTTTGGTTGCTAAGACCGTGCAGCTCGTTATGTATCTTACTTTACTACCCTAAGAAGATACAAAATATAAGCCGCTAAAAAACTGTGCTTGGCAACTTTCAAATATCTCGTCTATTTTGAAAATAAACGGGTTTTTCGACTAGTACCCAGTCTCCCAATACAAATGTATCATTTTAACATGCCTTTCCTTTGAAAACTCTTGACATTGCCAAGCGCAGAAATGATATACTTAACGGCCTTATAATTATGAAACTAGTAGAAAATGAAGGAAACAAGAAAAAGTGTGCCCATTTAAGTTCAAGGGTTTTTTGGGCGTGGCGTGTCACGTGACCTCATTTGCATAATTGGAGCATACCAAATAGATAAAAGCTAGCCGTTTATGTGTCTGACAAGTTTTCAGCTTGCCACTGCTAATGTATCGAAAGATAGACCACCCCCCTACTTTTTGACTTAACACCTGGGGACCCATGCCTTAATTACCTTGAGAACAATGCTCCGTTAAAGATCTCGCCCAAAATGTTGCCGTTTTAATAACATTCTCAGCCATATGGCTTCGTGGTCTTTAAAGTCCAATCTCGCCCTAAAACCAGTGAAAACTAAGTTGATGCTGTTATGAACAAGCAAAATGGTTAGCTTTCATGGTGTCAAAGATGAAACCCTTAACTTACAAATTTCGAATGGTCAACTAGAAAGAGTCAGTGAAAAAAGGCTACGGGGAGTAATGTTTCAGGAGAACTTAAAATGGAATGATCTTCTCAAGGACATCGCTAATGCGTCTTATGGAGTCTTACGTACATTTTAGGGACTTCCGCCAACGTAAGAGACTTGCAGAGTCGCTTGTATTATCGCGGCTCGACTATTGTGACTCGGTCTATTCACCTTTGCCAGGATACTTGTTAATTGTTAATTGTACTTTAACTTTTATTCATACGATCATTATAAATGCTTTTATTTTTTAGTTATAATTGACAGATGAAGAACCAAAATGTGGAAACCCTGTTGTTAAACCGGTTACGTACGTACGTACTTACTTACTTACTAAGGGACGTTGGGATGACAATCCTGTCAGCCTTGAGGAGAAATCAGTCGACCACAGAAAGTTCATCTTTGACTTACCAGTAGGTTTTAAGAGCGCCTGGAACGCTGGGTCGGTCTGGCCAACCTTCACTGCAGTACTGCTTCAGTTTTCAACAGAGTTTGTCTTCTTCTTGTTTCTCTTTTATTCGCTCCAGCTGTGCGTTTGAGGCCGGTAGGGAGGCAAGTACATGTTAATCGTAAAGACCAATCTCTTCCTCAGTACAGTGATCTTGCCCATCATTCTGCTGGGCAATCGGTGTTCGAGATAACGCGTCCGCCGTAATAAGGTTCTCACCATTACTTTGTTTTTGGGTCAGGACCGCAGCCAATCAATACGACGACGCATCAGCAGAGAGGATGGTCTCAAGGGAAAGATCATAGATTGCGAGTGCTGATGCAGAGCTCAGTGCAGTGTCTTTGACTGTATCAAAAGCTTAGGATCCCAAACCAAAGCGTTCGTCTTGTTAAGGAGTTGCCTTAGTGGGTGGGTGAGCTCAGCCAGGTTGGGAATGTATTTGCTTGATTGGTTTAAAATTCCTAGGAATCTTCATAGCTCATGTATATCAGTCGGTTTGGCCCTGTGCTTCACGGCAGATACCTTGCTTGGGTCAGCACGGATCCCATCTTTCCCGACAAGCTGGCCCAGAAATCTAACTCTCGCTTTAGAGAATTCACATTTCTCACAATTAAACGTAACTTTTTCCTCTTGGAGCCTAAGCAAGACAGCCTCAAGCCTTTCGTCATACTCTGCTTGATTGGCCCCATACACGACGGTTTCGTCCATCTGGCATTCAACACAGGGTAGGCCCTCTAGAATTCTTTGCATACTCTTTTGAAAATGTTCCGGAGCGGAAGAAATCCCAAATGAAAGACGCGACCTCAGGGTGAGATGAATGTTGTTGAGAGCTTCAAGTTATCTTTTAATTTCCACTGCCAGAAGCCACTGTTTGAATCAACATTTGATATAACTTTTGCGCCTACCGGCTTTCCCAGAGTCTGCTCTATTGTTGGCATGGGTGGTTCTCGCGTAATATGGCCTTGTTTAACTGAATGAAGTCCCCAAATATGCGGACGTTTTCGTTTGGTTTTGGTAGAACAACAGTGGGTGAGAACCACTCGGTCGGAGCGTCCACCTTTTCGATAACTTGTTTCCATTCGCTTAAGCTCGTTCTTGACTTTCGGTAGCAGTGGAATGGGAACACGTCTCGACGTCGTTTAGCTGAAGGGTTCTTGCGAGGGTGACAGTAGTAGGGGAGGCACCGGTTACGCCGTTCTTTTGCGGATTTAATTAACTTTTTGTGCGGTATAAATTAACGCAGATGACGTCATGCATCTCATTAAGATAGGATGATGTCATAGTTGAAATTAATGCCGATGACGTCATGCATGCCATTAAGATAGGATGATGTCATAGTTTAAATTAATGCCGGTGACGTCATGCATGTCATATAGATAGGATGATGTCATAGTTTATTTTTAGCTGGCAAGGAGCAGGTGACGTCAGAATTTCCCAGAGTTAACGTCATCAAAAAATGTTGAGATCATAATCTATAGACAGAAAAGTGATTTTTATATAATTAACTATTTGCTATAGTCTTCTGATTAGATATTTTTTGCTATAGTCTTCTTATTGGATATTGTAGAAACTGTAATGTGTTCAAAATAAAAGCGGGCAAATTTTGAACGTGTTATCTTTGCAGATTATACTAAATGAAAAATCTTTAATCATTAAATTATTTTCACTAAAAATTGGTTATAAACAAAACCAAGACACAGAGGTTAACTGAAAAATCTTTACTTCAAAAGAAAGGAAAAGGAGGTTAAGCGAAAGCGAAATCGTACTAATTTTTCTTGGGCAAAACATGAAAACGAGGTCGAAGCTCAGCGAAGCGAAAAACTGCCTATCAAGCAAAAATGTCAATCTTTGTTTACTCGACTCTGTAGAAAGTATTGCACAGGGTATAAAAATTCTATAGAAAACAACAGGTGGTTCTAAAGTAAACCCTAACTCTTTTGGTTCTTGAATAAACTCCATTCTAGGAACTAATGAGTGGAACGTCTATTAAAAAAAGTTAGGAATAAGAGGTGCGATCGCCTAGCAACACATGTTTTCTTGTTTAGCGCTAAAAATCGGATATATAAACAAAACACACACACAAACATACACAGAGTGGAGCTGAAAACTCTCCTTTTCAATTTTGACTCACCATTACAAAAGCGTTTCTCCGTTCTATCTCGAGGAAACGACTAACTATTGAAATCTCACCGCTTGATGAGCTTATGGTCTTGTCAATTCACGCGCTGTTAGTCAGTTAATTATGCGGGGTAACAAGCCCGCAGTTGAATACAAATTGGCTCCACAGTAAAAACCCCAATAGAGAAACTTGACTTATTATTATTATGCTTGCTATTTTGAAATAAAGTATTGTATTATTATGAAAACACAAACAATTAATAACTTAACAAGGATCAATTAAAACAAGCGACAAATAAATTGACAAGACACGAGATACAGTTTTAAAACTTTATTGAAAACCAGTGACAAAAAGAGTCAAATACACAGCGATTTGGAAGGGATGGAAATTAATCAGCTTCTTCGCCCATGGAGTACTTGTAAGGTCTAACTCTAAATTTCTTATGCCGAGTTCGTTTCCTCTGTTTGCCATGAGCATTATGATCATCCAAATAATTTACAAATTGAATCCGACGCCTTTTGCGCTTCGGGCCTTGTGATGGGGTTTTTACTGTGGGAGGAGGAGTCAGGAAAGTAGGATTCAAGGTTAGTGGTGGGGTGGAGCTTTCGTTTTCAGGTTTTTGTAAGATAGCCGCTTGTGTTAATTTAGGTGTTACGTTAAAGGGGTTAATGGAAGTGGAGAATGCTGCCGTTGCTGTCGAAGAATCTTGTGTGCTTGATGTTAAGTCTGGAACAGTGCTGATTATTTCTTCGGTCGTGTTCTTGTATTTAATTGTTCTTTAAAAGCCAGGTATCTGTTTTGCAACTGAAAGTATCTCTTAGCTTTTTCATCGTCCCGAAGATCGTTTCGAGAAAGCAAGTCATCCATGTTGCCCTGTATTTCTTGCATAGCTGGAAGAAGTGGAACAGGGGAAAGATTTTGCTGCTTTAGACATTTTAAAAGCTCTTGAGGGATATTTTCTTGAAACCCTGCTTGGTTAAAACCTTCGTCACCGGGCAGGACGTTTGTTCGCAGTCGACAATTATCTTGGGTAGTACTTTTCAGATCAATCAGCAGATAACCAAAAGGTCTTTTTACAGCCTCCTCGTACTGATTTAAAAAGAAATCAGTTTGCCCGGAATACATTTGCTTGGCAAGAGTCAAGATTTGCAATTTGTCTCGTGGGTTCTTGAATAACACCAAATAATGGCTGTTTAGGCTTATGCTGCGACTACCTTTCCCCTGGTGAAATAGATTCTGCACGATATAAATCACGCTTAGATTGCGATGATGAGAACCACGAGTAGAGAGGTTCACAATTCGCTTGTCTTTACTGGCGTCAATCATTTGATCATCAAACACGATCAAATTCCGTTTGTTCACATCAAAATAGGAATCCTGCTCCAAAGCCGTGGGAATTCCCTTGACGAATTCAATGTGTGGCCTGGCGACTAGCATTTCTGTATACGGAGGCTGCCATTGTGAATAACACCAAACAATCCTCTCCGGGGGAGGGTAAATTGTCTCTGAAGCTTGTTGCAATAGAGGTCGAACCCAGGCCGTTTTTCCTGAGCCGGTCATTCCGGCAATCATGGAGCTAAAAGGATGCTCGCATCAAAACCGCTGACATTTCTGTGAAAACGGAACTGTTTGAAATGGTGTGAGACCAACATTGCGGTGTTAAGACATCACGTGCCTTTGCATGCTATCCTTTCTCCTAAATGATTTTTCGAAAACGGAACAGAACCCACTCATATCAGCTCCTCAGGAGCAGAATGTAGACTGAGAAAATGGTAGCCTAATGCGCATTGATATAGTTTTGAAGGCTATAAAATTCAATAGTTTTCCTCCACCACCACCACTTTCCTATTGTGTTCTTCCAACACCGCCACCACCCCATTTATATTGTTTTCCCTCCACCACCACCACCACCACCACCGCCACCACATTTCTATTGTTTTCCTCCACCACCACCACATTTCCATTGTCTTACTCCACGACAGTCAATAAAAGACTGCAAACAACTATCATAAGTTCAGTTTGTCGCAATGTCTCAAGTTGTCAAGAACAATCGTGGCTTTCTTCAACTCTTAGCTGTTTGTCCAGCTCATCAGCGACAGTTTCTTTTACGGACAGCCAGTCCACAACAACTACATGCATTAGTCCAAGTCTTATACAATATACTTAAGGAATACATTCTTATCCCCGAAGAAAATAAGCGGAACGTGTTGCCGTATAAGGATGCCCTAATAAACCTAGCAGAAACAAATGTCTCTTACAAAACAAAGAAGCGAATCCTTGTACAAGAGGGTGATGGTTTTATTCAAGACCTATTGCTACCTGCTGTTACAAGCTTAGGATTTTTGATGCTATAAAAGAGGAAACGAAACTATAAGTTACTCAGTTGAAGCCTACCTTCAACCTGTACCTATCGCGATGAAGAGAAAGATAGACTTGGTTGATAAAGAGCACGAGAGCGAGGATGAAGGAAACGAAAGTTCTAGTGATGAAAGCGAGGATGAAGAACCAAGAATAAAAGATGTTTTGAGTCATCTTTCCCAAGCGGTTTCGGTAAAGCGTGCTTCTGAATTGCTGCATAGTATGGCCGCTTCCAAAGATCTTTTATTCTGGACTCCCCGCAGACAATTACTTCGAAATAAACGTATAATTCCCGTCACAAACATCGCCGAGCTACTTGAGTATGTGTTACTAACTCATAACGATGACGTAACCAAACCTCGTGCGCTGAATACTTTCCTAGATGGACTTGCAGAGTTAGGAATCGATAAAGGTTTAAACAAGAACAAAAGGTTGTTAAGTGATTTAATAGAAAAGGAAAAAGGCTACCAAAATGTAAAAAAATACTTCCGATAACGAGAGTAATAATGAGGAGAGTTCATCGGATATTGAAAATCAGGAAGAGGAGGAGGAAGTGGCTTCTGAGAACGGCGCTGAAGCTGAAGGCACCCAAGAGAGCGACAACGACACTGACAACTGACAACTGACAACGACACTAGTCAGGAAACAGAAACTAGTAGCCCTGAAACGTCCACCACCTTTCACCCTAAAAGTCCATGTGAACATTGCGAAAACTCTAATGTGTACTCGAAATTGATCATGAAATGTCCTAAATGCTTTTGGCACGATAACTACACGATTTGTCCAATATGCGATCACCAGATCCCCGAGGAGAGAAATTACATCAAAGAGGGCTTTCTTCGGTGTCACGATTGTGGAGCAATTACACACAAAAACGCCAAGACGCTGGAAACCAATTTTTATCCCCCTTCTAAACAGGAGAACGAAGAAGAGGATTAACTTCCATCCCTTTCAAATCGCTTTGTATTTGACTCTTTTTGTCACTGGTTTTCAATAAAGTTTTAAAACTGTATCTCGTGTTTTGTCAATTTATTTGCGAGTGTTTAAATTGATCCTTGTTAAGTTATTTAAAATTGTTTATATAATAATACGTCAAGGTGCTCCCTTGGGTCTAGCTGTAGAGATCAACTAATTTGTATGCAACTGTGGGCTTGTGACCTCGCATAATTAACTGACTAACGGCGCGCAAGAACATAAGCTCATCAAGCGCTGAGACTTCGATAGTTAATCGTTTCCTCGAGATGGAACGGAGGAAACGCTTTTGTAATGGTGAGTCAAAATTGAAATAGATAGTTTTCAGCTCCACTTTTTGTATGTGTGTGTGTGTGTTTTGTTTATATATCCGATTTTTAGCGCTAAATAAGAAGACATGTGTTGCTAGGCGATCGCACCTCTTATTCCTATCTTTTTTTTAATAGACGTTCTACTCATTAGTTACTAGAATGGAGTTTATTCAAGAACCAAAAGAGTTAGGGTTTACTTTAGAACCACCTGTTGTTTTCTATAGAATTTTTATACCCTGTGCAATACTTTCTACAGAGTCGAGTAAACAAAGACTGCCCCTGGAACTACGAGGATGGACATTAGGAAGCCTTCCTCTTAAAGTGGTTATAGTTTTGTGTGTAACGTGTATGTTGTGAGATTGTAGTATACGTTCGATAGTTTCAGAGGTGCCTCTAACGTACGGTATTGTCAGTCACCTTGGTTAACTCTGGCCCTGTTACGACATTGACTATACCGTATATAAGAGGAGAGAGGGGTGGGGCTCTCCCTATTATAATCAACGATGGCGGTCACGAAAATAGGACTTAAAACAAACAGCTTTAATTCGCCCAAAACATGAGCCTGCTTGCAATGCAGGCTAGAGTATTTAAATGTTGGAAAGATGTAAATCTGTGTGTGTAAGCAAATACGTTTTAATATAAAATATCACCTACCAATCGTGAATATCTCGTAGAGAACGACTCCATATGACCACCTGCCACCAAACGAAAACATAATGAGAAAGATTGCTTGCTTCTTGATATTTTGTGTTATTTCGTTAGTTTTCTGAGTTAGTTTTCTATTTAGTTTTCTGAGTTGCTCAGCTATGATACACATTATAAGTAGGATGATTATGATCGTCCGGGTGAACGTCCTGAATAGGACTGTTGTTGTTGACAGTGATTGACGTTTCGACAACCTGTGCGGTAGTCATCTTTAGAGTGAAAGTGAGTTGTATCACTTCATTTGATGGTATTAAACGCTGGTTATTGACCTGATTGGTCAGTTAAGTTGCGATGCTATTGGTCGTCTGTCAGTTAAGCCGTGATGTTATTGGCTATGAAGACTCGTAATGTCAATGGTGCGTTTCGATCCGTCTATTGTCACAATTAAACAGTAGTAGTTTTATTGTTGGTCAAATTGTCGGTTGTCCAGTCATTCTCTCGTAGTTAGTTTTGCTTGAGTTCGTCAATAAGTCGTTTGTACGGTGCCAGTAACTGTCGACTACTGATCAGTGGCGTTTGTTCTAGGTTAGTAAGCCAGCTTTCTAAAGTGAATCGTTAATAGTAGTCTGTAGAATACGTAATACATGTCGCAGAGTCCCATTTGATTTGATGTTTCGTCTGTAAATGGTGTTCAGCAATGTGATTGCTGACGTCACAATTTCTTGTCGCTCGTTTTTTTTTTCGTAGGTGCTTTAGTAGAGCAGATATGTGCTTCAATTGTTCACTTTCTGTTAAAAGCACGAAAATTTGGCATGATGATAGTTTTCAAGGCCCTAAAAGAGGTAGGATATGGTGCCATCGCCAAAACGTCCGTTAAGTGCGAAAAATGAGAGTTTTAAAATGGCGACCATTTTGAACCGGAAGTGAAATTAACATCTTCTTTAAAACGTCTGGATTTTAGCAATTTGGATAAGAAACTGTCAGCAAAAGCCTAAGGCAGCTGTTTTTTCATACAAAGAGATATTATTTCAACGCAAATTGTCTTTATTATATAGAATAGAGATGATATAAGTGGCCGCCAGCTAGACCGGAAGTAAAACTAACAGAGTCGGAACTTTTAAGGAATGAGCTTAAACTTCTATTGTGCCTACTAGTTTTCTTTACTTTAATATTTTCTTTAAATCTAATGTATACACTCAATTTACTATTTTCATCATGTATAATCCATTACTAAACTTGAGCGTACTTTGGCTATGATACAGAATATCGAAGAACAGATGATATCTCGGTGACCTAATAACTCGATACTTCATGCAGACGAGTGCTGGTAATCGAAGAAAGAGTTTGGGATTGCCTTTCACGATTGTCACTCTTCTGGGCACAACCCTTCTTACGAGCGTACTTGACTAGTTCCACCCTCAACTTTGTAATTTCTGACAGTGGTGTGCAAGAGAGTCGCTACTCTCCTCTTAGAGATATCCAGTCCCAATCTTGCAGACTAGGAACCGAGATGCTTGGTACCAGTGCCTGCTGACTTCATATGTGGCCAGCATGGTTCGCCATGCCCTTGAAATGTTTAAGTAATGCAGGCCGGGTCAAATAAACTACTTTTGGCTCCGTCAGTTGAAGGTAAAGAACTACTTTTTCTATCGTATAGAAGAACGTGTAAGCGAAAGCAACTCCGATTATTTCTGGAGGTGACCAGAAGCATTCATCTTGTCACTTCCTGTGAATGCATGGAACGGAGGAAGTGCAAGTGCAGCCTTTTTAGTAATTACGTTTTCAATCTCGTAGGCTGCAAGGTAGCGCAGATGTACATTAGTACCAAGATATATGATAGGGAAGCTAACTTGGCTTCATGGTAGAGAAGCTTCATGGGTAGTTAGAACGGAGAGTAGACTCAACGAAAATGTCTTGGACACAAACAACATAGAGACTTAACTTATATTTTAATATATTATATCTTAAAAGAAGGGAATCTGCTTTATGATATAGCATAACAATAAATGCTTTCTAGCGAATTGACTTCAAACGATGCAGGGAAAAGACTGGACATCTGGCCCTAGACGACATGCGTTGCTCAATGTGCAAGGAATCTAAAAGCACCTGCTTGTTCGATCTTTACGAAAGAACTAGCTTTTTCCAGTTTCTTAGTATAGCTCCTGATACACGTTTACCCCACAACTTAGTCGTCAAGCTGTTCTCGGCGTGACATTTTTATCACATACTATTTCCAAGAGAATACGTTCTACATGCTCAGGGGATTAACGTAAGTGATGCACATTCGGAAAACGCTTTTTCCTTATTTTCTTGCATGTGGACTTTAGCATGATAATCAGTGCTGCTCAGTCCATGATAATTAAATGACATTCTGGGGTGGTTACATTGAAGATTAGAGACTAACTCTCACTTCTGTCGAGAGTGGCGCAGAATCACTTGATAGTGAAATACAGCTGAATTAAACCGCCGCCCGGTTAGCTCCAGGTGGATAAGCACCGGTCTACTGAGCGGGAAGCCTCGGTTTCAAACCCCGGTCGGACCAATTGTCGACCAGGATCTTTAAATAACTGACGAGAAGCGCTGCCCTTTTAATGTCATTTGCAAACGGTTAGACTTTCCAGTCTTCTTGGAATAAAAAAAAACCTGTAAGCCCCGTCTCACAATCCTTGTTCATATGAAATGCCGTGGGAAGTTAAAGAACCCAGACACTGTTTGTAAAGAGTAGGGGACCCATTTACCTTCCAAACGGATTTCCCGGAAACTTTTTAGAAATGGTAAACTTTGAAATGAGCAAACGTTACCGTGAAAGCAATTTCAATCCAATATGTACATGCACAGGGTGTTATTTATACTCCTCAATAACACAAAATGGTGGAGCTATTATACCTCAAATTACATTGAAAGCCGCAAAGCATTCTGCATTCTAGTTAATAGCGGATCAACTCTTTTAACCTTTACAAATTCTTCATACTGGTCTCTATACATTTCCTTAAAAGGATAAGTTGAGAGAATTTGATAAAAGATCAAAGCACTTTGTCTCAGGTGATAATTTTATTAATTCTAAAAACGTAATCTCTTGTGGTATGTATGGATATTGTAAGGAGAAAATTGATGATGGTCACTATTGGGACTTAAAGGGTTAAAACAAGTAAAAGGAAAGAATCTGTTTTTTGCTCGTTTAATTTGTTCGTATGTTTGGCCTTTCCTATGCTTAAAGATGTGAATCATTGTCTCACATTTTTTTTAATTCACTACTTAAATGAATTGCTTTGAATGAGTTGCATTTTCCATTTTATCCCGCTTTTACCTCCGGTTTTCTCATTTAAACCAACCGCTAAT
>CALNXK010000069.1:540000-630000 GCA_942486035.1 Porites lobata
TAATAAATGTTGTTGTTATTAATGGGAAATTATAGTCGCACTGTAATAAATGCTGTTGTTATTAATGGGAAATTACTAACATGAGAAAAATGTAAACGCACAATAGATCAACAATAACAAGGGAAACGGTGAAGATATAATGGTAAAGGATGATTTAAAAAAAAGGTTTTGCTTTTCTCTAATATTAAATACGGTCAATAACGGATCTGTCAAACCACTACGGAAAAATTATCTAAATATTCGCAAAAAACGTGCTGGGTAGCCATATTTCATTTATTTCTATTCTATTAAGACTTCAGATGATAAAGAATAGTAAACAATTTTACTGTGTTAAAGTCAAGAGGATTATTAGAGTAAAATGAAACACGATAAGTCCGTGCAGTTTCATAAGGGACACAAGAAGAGAACTTGAAGAGTCTATCACCTTTTCAAGTTTGCAGATTTTTATTAGTACAGTTTATAGCCAAACACAGTAATGAAAATCTTTACTTGAAATAGTGAATTCGTATCTTTGCTAAAATAGCGGTTATCTTGCCATCGAGGCTAGTAAAAGTTGAACTGGAAAGAGGCTCTTGATCTTTTTTTCAACAATACTGGCTCAGTTTCGCTCAGGGGACTCTAAAATGAGGGGCTCCCCTTAGTCTACAAAAAACCGTCCCTTTAACCGAACTCGGATTTTAATATAGCGAGCGCCTCTGTTCCCGCCAGGCCTACTTTGTCTATAAATCCACCGGGATAATTACGTCAACGTTTAACCAAAAGCTTAATTTTGATAGGTTTGTGATAGGTTACGAGGGACTTAGTCTACAAAAATACAAGACTACAAAACTGTCCCCTTAACTGAATTCCGGTTATACTATAGCGAGCGCCACTGTTCCCGTCAACTTTGTCAATAAATCCATCAGAATGATTAATTTAGCGTTTAACAAAGAGCTAGAGTTTGATATGTTACATTTGCGTACCTTTTTTGCGTTCCCGTGGCCATACTTGAAGCTTTGATATGATAACCCAAAATCTGTAATCTTGCAAACAAAGTCTTGATCGAGAAGGACGTTCCTTGCTGCCAAATCACGGTGAATTATCTAAATATATAGACATGTTACATAGTCTTAACTTACAGTAAGAAACAAGTTTGATTACTTCTCTTCAATAGTTCTTAGTCACAAGAGACGAGGGTATTGAGGGCGTTTGTTTGGGATTATATCTTGTAATCTGAAAACCGCCAGTCTCTGCAATGAATTCAAACCTTGTACAGTCCCTTGACCCTAGTGTCTGTTAAACAAAGCCGCGACCAATTCTTTCCTATTATGGTTTAACTTCCAGTAAGCGACCGCCAAAATGCGGAGACTTAGTGGTCGCTTACGGGAGGTGATCGTTTACAAGAATCGAACAACGGGGGGTTTCTTCCGAAAGAATTCCAGACACATCTACCGCTTATGGGAAATAATTCAATGCACTTCGCAAAATGTGTAGTTCCGTATTGTTGCTGATAGTTATCAATATAATGTAGGTAGCATAGCGCACAAAGTGAACATAGAGAGAAAGACATGGAGATAAAAGCATGTGTCAAGTGAAAAAAAAAGACAAATTGCTAAACTGTCAGCCCCAAACGTGGTCGCGGTCGCATTTAAGATCAAATGCTGCTATTACCAGGCCAGTTACATTGGTGAGACTGGCAGAAACCGGCCTTAGCACGCGATCGACTGAACACGAACGAGCGACAAGGACTACGTTTACCAGGACGATCTTGCTTAACCTACTTACGAAATTATTCCTGGGTTCAAACCTTTCACAGTTGTATCATACATTGTACTCATTAACTGTCTTAGCACTGGCTAAGAGCCTACGGTTAATTTTGGAAATCAGCGCAACCTACAGATTAATTTGTTATCTGCTAGCAAATATCTAACTAAACTGTAGGTTGCGCACGCAAATTCAGATTTCAATAAGCAATGTTAAAATCACGGGTAAAGAGGCATCTTTTACACAAAGCCACAGAAACGTGGCTCTTTGTGTTTGTCATTTTCGTTTCTTCTCGATAAGTGTTGTTGTATATAAATAACACTTACTTCGACCTCGTTTTTCCGGATATCACAAAAACCTCATTAAATAATTGTTTACGGTGCCACATTGTAGGAGAGGTGCTCTTTCTAGCAAGGGTGCTATAGCAATGGAACAAACAAATCACTCGGGAAATCGTTCGCTTAATACCCCACTCAGAAAAGTATATAGATATCTAATATCAAATGTTTTGAAGAGTAAATATTGCACACCGTTATATTATAACGTTAGCGATTTCATGCAAGTGGTCATGATCATGAGAAAATAATTGAATTAGGTCGATTGTACTGCGCATCCGCGAGAGTAGTTTTACGTCAAGTCATAACTTGAGTGTCAGAGTTGAAGATGTACACACATGACTTTCTTCGTGTTGAAGTAAATCATTATTGTTTCTGTTGTCCGTGCGTAAAGTTGTTGTGATATGGTGGCAGCGGTAAGGTAGGAGAAATGTTGAAGCTCGCCCCGCCAGAGAAACTCGACTTCCCAAAGCCACAGGAGTGGCCAGATTGGAAACAGCATTAAGAGCGGTTCAGATGCGCTAGGAAACTCAAGGCCGAAGGTGAGTTCTTGAAATAAATGCCCTTACTTACACCATGGTAAAAAAGCGGAACACATATTTAAAGAGTTCCCAGAAGGCGACGAAAATAAGTACGCCACAGTTATTGGGAAATTCGATGAGCATTTCGTACCCAAGAGAAATATTATTCATGAGCAAGCATGCTTCCATCGACGCTTTCCAAAGGAAAGAGAGACAGTGGAAGCGTTAGTTCGAAACCTCTACATGCTGGCAGAACACTGTGAATTTGAAACACAGAGCGATAAGCAAATCAGGGACAGAATTGTTATTGGCATTCTTGACAAATCTCTCTCATAAAAGCTGCAGATAAAATCAGATCTCACTCTTGACAAGGGGATACAAATGGCGCGCCAATAAGAGCTTGTAAAATTTCAATTTGCGGGCCAGTCAGATAAAAAGCATTTGGTGGAAGTAAATTAGGCGAAAGGCCGTAAGCGTAATGTGCGTGACAAAAACCCTAAGTACACTCCGTTTGATCAGTCTGGTTGCTGATGTAATCGCGTACACAAACAAGATGAAATTTGCCTGGCGAGAGGGAAGAGATGTTCTAAATTTCGGATTAGTGGCCATTTTGCTGCTGTTTGCCGTTCTGTGAGAGAAGTAACGTCAGATCTGGGAGGAAATACTCAGCAATTTTTCATTGGAGCTGTTAACTCGCTTGATAAGTACAAAGAGCAGTGGAGTGCCGTGTTACACATCAACCGAAAGCCTGCGCAGTTCAAAATTGACACAAGAGCAGACATTTCGGTCATATCCGTATGGACTTATCAAGCCTTACCCAAGCGTCCGAAACTAAAGCCTTCAAATGCGGTCATCACAAGCCTCAGCGTTCCGGAAGTTAAAAAATACGTAGCGTCTGGTTGCTATGTAATGACTTAATAAGCCAGTTGAGTATCTATCATCGTAACACTTTTGCGGTGAGCTACCGCAGCGCTCGTAAAGTACTTTAATTAGAATCGTGTTCAAACCCCCGTGGAGGAGGTCTGTTTATTTTAGTTGATAAATGCACTTCTGACTTTCACGAGGTTCAATTTTGCGTACATTATCAAACATTTTGTTAAGCGGGAAATCTACCTACGGTTCGCGGGAAACGGAACTCTATAGCGGCGCAAGACGAATGTTTTGAGAGACGAGGATGTGCTTACAAACCATTTACTATATCTATGCGACGAAAGGAGAAATCACTGGCATGATAACTCGTGCAATGGTAATTTTATCAATCAATGTTCGCTCCAGAACGCTGCGACAATCTCGTTTGGCGCGCGTCTCGGTGTACGTTCTTCCAAAACATGTTGTGATCGGTAAGTAGACTCGCTGGACTTATTTTCTCAGACCATTCGATTTCTACACCCTATTCTTTGTCTGAGGATTCTAGCAAACAGACATTTCAAGTATATCTGGATCGAAGATGAAATTGTCTCCCTAAACGCGGCCAGATTATATTCTGCAGGATGGCGGCACAATTCAACGCGTCTTTCAGGTCAGCCCTAATTTGTAGTTTGTAGGAGTATAACTATTGCGATCTCCCTATTTTCGCTTAAGCCTTCTTTGATTAAACTTTCATAGAAACAAAACAACGCAGACATTCTCCTGCATAACCATTGACTTAATCGGCTGGAAGGAATATCTGCTTCCAGGTCGGGTAAACGCCTATAAATCAAATTACATTTATCCCATCTTCCACACCGCAAACTCAGTGTCGCAGATATCCTGTTATATAATTATGCCTGAGCGCTTCTTAGGATATATAACACGTTTAGTATTTCGAACTGTAGCCGAAAAAGAACTAGGCGGTTGTTCTATATCCTTTCTGGTTCACCCAGGTAGAAGTACTGGCATGATGTTATTATGCCTGAGCTCTTCTAGGAGATATAACACGTTCAGCATTTCGAAGGAGCTAATATGTTAGTTTGGTGGCCTGGCATTAGCTGTGACATCCAAAACAAAGTTTCTAACTGTGACGTTTGCCAAGAGATTTTACCTAGTCGTAGAAAGGGACCACTCATTACTACGCCTGTCCCAGAAAGATCATGGACGAATATTGGTGTAGACCTGTGCGAACTTCAAGGGAAGAAGTTCCTAGTGGTGATCGACTATTATTCAGGATTTCCAGAAATAACTTTCATGCCAAGCACAACTAACGATGCTGTGATCAACAAGCTCAATTCGTGTGAAGCTCGATCAGCAAAAAATATATAAGGAGGGAGGACATCTAAGAAAGTCATTGCGAGAAACCCTGTCCCCCGGCCGTATGTCATCCAGATACCTTTCGGAGTGGTGCGTAGAAACCGCAGACACCTGCGCACAGCGATCAGTCCTGGTGAACAAGATTTGGACCTAGAGCCAGCATCGCGAGCAAAAGATCCAAGCTCAGTATCCTCGCATACCTAATCAGAAGAACCGCCGCAGATTTTGAAGCCTTGCAAAGTGACGTCAGCTATACCCCCGTCTGCAAACACACAGCCTAGTTCTCCTCAGTCTGAAAGTTAGGACCTCTAGCGGCCCTGTTGTGAGAAAACCTGATCGTTTTAGAAACTGTTTTACTTGTGCTATTGGAGTATTAACAGTAATACGTAACGTTCGAGAAATGGACCAGCAAGATTTGTATATGATTAGTACT
The DNA here is from genome assembly GCA_942486035.1 of Porites lobata. NCBI lineage: Eukaryota > Metazoa > Cnidaria > Anthozoa > Scleractinia > Poritidae > Porites > Porites lobata. Next base: position 545,259 of record CALNXK010000069.1, read on the forward strand.
GGCAACTAAATTTGTAGTGGGGTAATGAGGCAAAGAACAAGTGACAGCTGCTTCTATATTCTATAACTCTTTACATACCCCTCTACTTCTGAGATACACCATTCCGGTAGCAATGTGCTTCGCAAATAAGACCAGGTCATATGGCTGCAGCTCAAATGCCTCACCCTCTCCACGATGATATTGGTCATGAATTCCGCGACTCTTTCTCAAAAAACCCAGCAAGTCTCCATATGCCATGTACTCCATGATCATTATTGGGTGAACTGTAAAGAGACACAATGCAAGTCTCTGAATATTTATCGCTATAGTATGTTAAACGAAGAAGAAGAAGAAGAAAAAGAAGACGAAAAATCGACTTGAAAAGAATAATGAATGAGGATAACGTTTTTACTTTGTGTGGTAACGCAGCCGATGAATTTGACAATGTTAACATGTGGACTGTTTGCGAGGCTCTTTCCTAACTCAATCTCCTTCATAAGAGCTTTTCTTCCATTTTCTCCAGCAGTCGCTACAACAGAATTGATGAGAGCAAATTCAGGCAGTTTTGGTACTTAAACAAGCTTCAAAAAGTCGTTAATATTTCATAAGCCCACTGACCTCGTCGCAGTGATTAAAATTCCGTGTTCGCGTTTCACGGAAATTTCTAAAGTAAAAGGGCAGTTTTTCTCAGTCGTCTTTGGTACTTCAACACACCAAATGACACTAGCGCTTATCTAAGGCACAGTCTTTGTCATAATCAATCTTTTACTCGAAGTCGAAGATAAGGGTGTCGAGTGTAATATGTTGAAGTGACTCACGTGTAAAGCATTTTGCTGCCACAGTCTGTACTCCATGCTTTTTGTCTGGTTGTTTCAAAGTTGCTTTCCAGACTGCTCCAAATGCCCCAGAACCAATTGTATTGTGAAGTTTTATACAATCAGGTACAATTTCCCATTTATCGACCTCTCGAACCACCATCTCCAGTTCAAATCCCGGATTTTCATGAGCTCCAGCAGCGAGACTGTAACGGTGAATATGTGGCAAAAAACTATTACTATGAGAATTAAATTAGTGTCTTAAAATAGTGTAAACAACAAACAGGAAAACAGACAAAAAAACTAATACAACAGGAAAAAAGTTATTCGGAGTCAATTTAGATATACATTCTTCTCGCTGCTTTTCTTTAGTGTCAGTATTTGACAACGTATTTATTTTTCAACGTAATTACCTGTTTAGTCAAATGGATAGAATGCAGGATGTAACGGTTTTATGACACTTACTTGGCCTTAACTGTTCTCCATGAAGAAAAAAACAAAGACAAAAAGAAATTTGTCAATACAACGGTTTTATTTGATATTTTTAAAGGACACGGTAAACTACTACTACTACTACTACTACTACTACTACTACTACTACTACTACTACTACTACTACTACTACTACTACTAATTATGATAATAATCGTTATAATAAGGCGATGGGAGGTCACTTGCTAGCAGGAAATGAACACGTTGGAAGACTACAAAAACCGTGAACAAAAACAATAATAATAACAATTCTATACTTGTAAAGACAATGTATCAGTAAGACGAGAAATAGTTGAGCGAGCGAAGTAGGAGAGCGCGCGTAAAAAACAAATAAAAGCGCGAACAGTAGCGACGTTCGCGTATTTCGTTGATATACTATTCCTGAAAGATTATTACAAAAACAAATTAAAATTATTAAAATGATTTCGTCTGATAAAATTCTTCTAACAGAATGTTTTCTGAATACAAACTGAATGTAACTAAATGTAACTGAATGCAAACTGAATATGGAGATCACAAGAAATAATTTTTTCCGCATGCTCTTGTTGCAAATAAAGAAAGCCAATTTAAGCTCGCTTTGTTCCAGTGTGTAGTGATAGCGTGTAGTTGATAAATGTTCCCAAAATCGAACTGCCTCAGCAAGACGACCATGACCACCGAATTATTTTTGGGGGGTCCAACTTTGAACAGGGACGCCGTTAAATAGCCCCCCGCGATCTACCGGGACATTTCATCACTTGTTTCACAGTATAAATCACGTGACAAATCGTCCAAATCGTCGGGAATTGAATCTTCGTCTTCTCTAAATACTGTATATGTATGGTACTTTTCTATATGCAGTGCATTACATGATAAGCCACTTTACAGGATTTTTGAAGGGTTCGAGGTGCAACGAAACTAATATACCATAGTTAAGAGGACTAAAATACCCTGGAGCAGTTTCATGGAATTTAAGGTGGTGTGAAATTCTTACCACGTTCCTGTGCGGTTATGTATCTATTGTCAGTTTCGCTTCAGGTGTTGGGGTTTTCGCGGTACATATATCAGGAGGGTTAACAGTTTATGGTGTCAAACAGCTATTATATAATGATGTGAATACTACGTGCGCTGTGATTGGTCGTTGCCCATGACCTAATGAATGGATTTAGCCAGGGCTAAAAACGATGCCTCCGTTTCTATACTTATGATAAAAGCAATCGAATTTAAACTAATAACACGAAAATTAAGTCAAAAAAAAAAGAAGAAGAAGAAGAAAGAAATGAGGATCGTTAGGCATCAGTTCATCTTTAGAGGGAGGGGCTGAGTGACTAAGAAAAAATAACCCGAAGTTATGAATATATGAAAGTCACATATGTGAACTGCGGGGTGAAGAATTATATGAAAGTAGATTATTGCAGTTATCATCGCAGTTATAGACGCAGTTATAGACCCAGCTTTCGAATCCCATACAAGCCTGAAATTTTTTCAGGCTTTCTTTTCGCAGCCCATTATATTTTCTTTTCTTTTTTTTTTTTAAACAGGCCACGGAAGAAGCCTTTACATTTATACAGCCTCACAATATCTGATTGAAAGTTTTACCGTAAGGTGTGTATTTTCTTTGCGGACAGACATATAACAGGAAAATTGGCAAACGATAACCTTTTTCGCTACTCATAACTCTAATCCAATCTTTAACCTACTCAAACTGAGCGGTTCGTGTTCAGGTGTTGTGCAGTGCATGGCTGAGAAACGTGCGGTAATCACACTACAAATTATAAACGTTAATAATACAGCAACTTAAAACTGTTTTTATTAAATAAAGACAAACTCGGGCTCAAAAAGCCGACGAGTCTGTCGTTAGAATAGAGGATAACTCTTTCATATCTTAGATAAGCTCACTGTTTCAGCGAGAATATGAAGCCGTAAACAAACAACCGAAAACAAACTTCATTCATAAGCGGCTTCAGCTGTATTCAGGGCACGAGTTATGGAAAAAGAGCAGCACACTGCAAAAATATTGAATTGCAAGTAATGAATAAGAAAATGAATAGCAATTCAATGAAACATGTACAAAAACAACACTTAAGTTTTAATTCAAGAATGGGGAATAGCCCGTCTGAAGTTTTTTCTAAAAATCTTACGATCTGTAGTCTCACGATCGTGTTTTGAACCAATGTTATGAAAGAACAATGAAAGATAAACAACTTAATTTCTTGAAAATTTTTATTCAAAAACCCGTAAGTTAATCCTAAAAAGCAATTCGCGTATAACACTAACTGGATCCTGGATCCGTTCACGCAAGTTAAATCGGCGTAGCACATGGCAAAAAATCAATTTCAAATGCAAATTTTGTGGCTTTTCTTTCAGGCCGATATCAAAATGTAGAAAACGTCCATGAAACCTATCTAAACACAAAAATTCCCCCCTAAAAAGGTACTTTCTATGACCATAGAGTACAGAATGTACCTCAAGTTTCTTCAGAAACCTCGCTGCCTCGGTTGGTTCAAAACAAGCCAAGCGCTCTCATCTGCCGTGAAGAAAACAAGGTTGAATTCCTCGAAAGACAATTTCATAGCGAAAAGATCTCGTTTGTCCACAAAATGAAATCTGAGCATTCTTTAGAACTATCTCTTTCCATTTCTTTCTTTTATCAGCGTATTTTCAATCTTGAGATGCAAAACTTTAGTCTTGAAAACCACCACATCATGCACGCGCGCCAGCCATTTTGTCGACGGTTGACATCTTCTAAGGTGTCAAATCCGCGGCTTCTTCCCCACCCCCTAATGTGGTTGCCCATTTGACTTTTGTAGGGGAAGGGGGCATGGGTGATTTAGTTTGGAGTTACAAATTTTTTCCCTGACATATTACGGTGTGAGATTTTTTTTCAGCATTATATACGTCATGAGCGATTTTTTTTTTCAGTGCAGGATATTATTTTTCCCAGGTGTATCCTTGCAAGCTTCCCCCTCGAAATCAGTCTACAGGATACTTTTCTTTGAAACCACCTATGATCTCCTCAAAAGTCAAATTGTCGGCCGCTAAAATCCACCAAACATTTGCTCTGTAGATAGACTCTGATTTGTCAATCATTTCTAAAGCCTTTTGAAACAATAGGGGACAAAACTCTCTAAGGGAGAGGGGAGGAATTCGTTTCTACTTACCTCTACCCGGAGAATCCGTACGCACGTACGGTAACGTCATAACCAAATTTTCTCAAATGGATAGTTTACCAAATTGTCTTGGGTATGGAGCTCCAAGCTCGCCCAGGCAGAAGCTCCGCTATTAGAGTACAGATACATGAGTGACGTCACAAAAAACTTGTTTTTCTTTGTTTTGTTCAATATGGCGCGCGGTTTTAAAAATGTTTGAGATAATTGCGGATTAAGCAATTGAAATCCTAGTAAAAAGTTCAGCGGGAGCTAGTTGCAAAGAAGACAAATGGAGAAACGGGGACGAAAAGAGTTGTTGACGACTTGAGAATGCCCAGACGGCAAGAAATCTTCAAAACAGTTGCCATCGTGTATCATAGCTACGAGATACTCGCTGTTTCAAGTTTGCAAAATGTTTTCGCCATTATTCTACCCTGAGCGAGTGAAGACGTTGAAAAACTTTTCGAAGAAACTTTACAAAAGTAATATAAAGAAGAAGCCGAGACGTAAAATAGCGCTCAAGACTTAAAAGATGTCCAAACTAGCACAAATCCTCGAACAGCAAGCGGTACGATGCAGGTATGTGTATCGCTGTTAATAGCGGAGCTCCAAGCCCGCGCGAGCGTAGCCCCATACCCAAGAAAATGTAGTAATCTACCCATCCGAGAAATTTTGGTGATCACGTGACCACAAGCCCGCCCGCCTGTCCGTCCGCCCGCACCACAGGCATACCAATGTAAAATAATTCAATAAACAGGTATGACAACCCAAATGCAACTCGAGGTTATTTTACTGGGAAATCGCAAAGCCACCCGCGTCTTGTGAAGCAGAGACAACTAAAGAGTCAATAAAGACGAAAACGGAAAGCGGAAATTGTCTGTGTATCCGAGTTGCCTAAAGTATTAAGCTTAGATTAATTGTCATGTCCACGGATTTGGAATATAGAGCAAGAGAAAGACAGAGATAAAGAGAAGTAGGTGATAGGCCGGCAAAGCTCAACGAGAAAAAGAGCGACAGAGAGCTAGAGCGAGAGATAGCTACAATAGAGCGAGAGATAAAAAACAAAGGAGAAATTTTTTTGTTGGAAGAACAACATAAAAATTTTGTAGAGGCGGTGAGAAAATGAGAAATGCTAGCGGCCACCAAGGTGAAAATGAGCGGCAGTGAAAAAAAAGTGAACAAGAACACGTACGACATTTCTTCCATAATATATAGATTTAGCCAGGGCTAAAAGCGAAGCTCCCGTTAATAAATTCATAATTTAAATCAAACAATAAACTTGTAATCCACAGATCAGGGCACATTCATTTGACGTTTGAGGCAAAGGCTGAAGTGATTTTAGAGAAAAATAATTTGACAGTCCAAGAGTGAAACAGCTTTTACATCGAGTTATTAAATAGTCTTATTTGTACACCCAAAAATAGCAATCATTTTCGATCACAGTAGATTAGGCCTGGAAAACAAATAGACCTACCTATTCGTGTATTGTATTTGCATTAGCTATTGCATCGTAATGTGGCATTCACCACTCTCTCCAACATTGCTCCGTTTGAGAGACTATGGATAATTGGACAACCCCGAAATGTAATTTTAAGAAAGACACGCGCCACGATAGTCCTTGGTGGCAGCCAATTTACACGTTGCATTCCTCTGTCTAAAAGAGAGGCCAAAATAAAAAATCAGGCCGGTTTTTTTGTGTTCGACAAGTTTAGTTTACTAGTAAATCTTGGCGATGAATATGGTGGCGTGTAAACCAGCCTTTTAAACATACTTTTTCTCATCACGTCTCAGGTAAACAGTACTATGAGGCCCTTGTTTTTATCATACAGACCTCGGACAGAATTTGTTCTTTTTTGCCCTATTTAAACCTATAATTCTGCAGTTTTTCACAATTTTGCAAGAGAATTTGCACTCATTCAATATCCACGACGATCAAAGCACGCGCTTCCTTTGCACAACAAATTATAGCATTGAATTATAAAACGTTTTCATGAAGAGAATTCTATAATGCCAGGATCGGAACTTTCAGTTAGAAAAATCTGGTCCTATGTGATATGCAGGGTAATATGGGCTTTTAATGAAAACGATAAAAAAATTCCCAAAATCACTTTTCGGCCAGCCGCACGGGGCTCACTCTTGACAGGCACCAAATTTGCAGTGCGATTAATAAAGTTACCATTTACGCTTCAACATGATAGATAAATTTTTATGTTTAGGTTTTATTTCCTTTTATTTATTAAACTGCGTACGGTTTTGTTATGTGTAATCTTTAAAAGCGAGTGATATTTACGCGCGGCGTTTTGAGTATTCCTGCAAGAGATGTTTATGTTCGATTGGATACAACCGGTGCAGCGATAAAAATTGCGAGAGGGACTACTAACAATCAATAAAATAAATATAATTTGGGGAAAAACATGTACAGAGACAATATTTTTCATTCACGAAGAGAAGTATTGAGAGTAAAGTGTCTCTGAAAATCATGAGTCAGGTAAGTATAAGCTTATTTATGTTTTAAGCCGGCTCCCGTTGTTTGCTCTTTTTCAAGATGAACTCGAGGCAAGAAAATCGCTCAGAGCTTTCTGTTTACAGGCAAAATCATAACTAAATAATCTTCAGAACCTTTTCTTTGAATTTGCGGTTAAAAAATGTCTAAAGGCTTTTTAAACCTGATACTATTGTAGGTTAGATCATTGCTCGTGTATAAACTCAAGCCGCATAAACCATACGCTCGACTTCAGGAAACCGAAAAAAAAACACATCAAAGACAATAATTGCTCAGGCTTACCAGTCGAGATGCTGCTTCTGAAGGTCATCAAGTGTTCCAGAATTTTCAACCCTCTTACGCTTCAAGCAAGGGCAAGTGAGTAAGCTCATTTTTGAAAACGATGCCATCCGAAATCGGATTTCCAATGACTTTGACAAGCGGTGCATTTGTCAACAAAAAGCGCAGTAAACAAACCAGCCATGAATTACAGAACAATCTTGATAGCCGCTGTATTTCATTTTGTACACCAAGTAGAAAAAGCCAGTTTAAAACATCACAAGATGACACAAAACTCTGTAAGCTCCAGCTATCAGTAAGCAAGTTTCCAGACGCTGCATAAATTTTCCGCATGAACTCACCTGTCAAATTTTGACCAATCAGAACATAAAAATTGGACGTAGAGCGTGATCAACGCGTGACAGTGAGAAAAGTCAAAAGTGATTGCCTTCCCCGCATGTAAATGTAAAAGCCGGTTGAATTTTCGCGTCCGAGGTCAGTTCGAAATCAACATTTTAAAAGTGCGGCTCATGAACTCGACTTATTTCATATGCTTTTTTTAAAAAATTGAATTTGAGCCTGCGATAATTGAAAAGTAGCAACCTGTCAGCGGATACGTTAAAAAAACACTCGAACTCAGTGGGTCGATACCTGAGCCCGCGATAGGGTCTGGCGATACTGGTCAGCAGAAACACTATTTTGACAGCTGTCAATTAATCAAAACATGGATGTACAATATCAGGTGGCAGGCTCCCAAACTAGCTAGAAAGTGTAAGATTAAACATTGGTATACCTGTGGTGCGAACGGACGGAAGGTCGGGTGGTCGGTGTACGGTCACGTGATTGCCGAACTTTCTAAGATGGATCGATTTTCTAAGCTATGGGACTTCGAATTGAGCCCGTGATCAAATAAAATATCAGCGCAAAACTTTAAACACTACGTGACCTCAATGGATAGACTAATGAGCCCGCGATACACCCAGGTGATGATGGTCAGCGTATACTCTAGTTTGACAGCTGTCAATTAACCTTCATTAGAATGGCGAATATTCGAATTAACAGACTACGAGTGAGAGTAAGACATATCCGTCCAGCATGTAGTGGAAAATCCCAGATCGTGTACCTGAGCGAACCTGAGCCCACGTTACTAGTTTTCTAATAGTGGTCTGCACATGTCCCATTTTGACAGCTGTCAATTGACCTTAATTTGGCTTGCCAATATATCTTTAAACGACTCTCAGCCAACTGACAGCCTTGCCCGGCTCCGCTAAAACGTATATCTAGGAAGTTTCTGGACGTTTCACATTGTAGTCGTGCAAAATAACGGCAAAGAAATGACAAAAAAGTGTGCTGCACGTGAAAAGTTGCTTTTTTGTTAATTAGACCTTTTGTTGTTTTTTCACAGTTCTCGTTGTCTTCGCCGCTTAGCATTACACGATTTTATATTCTGTTTGAGCAAACTTTAAACTGGCTGGCTAAACTGGCTAAATCTTTATGTTACTTTTCTGATCATTGTATAAAACAAATAGATTCCATGTTGCCGTGGGTCTGTTCAGTAATTGATCACAGATGACTTCAAAGTGTGGTAAAAACAAAGAAGTGGCACACGAGCCGCAGGCGAGTGTGTCACTGAATCTATTTGTCAAAGAGATCGAGAAAGGCATTAGACAGCTAGGGAACCGATATTTAGAACTACCGCGTGTTATCAACCGGCGTTTCTACGGAGAAACATCTGTCGGCAGTCATAATTTCGCTTCACAGTAATCTTCTTTCTGTATAATCTTTTGTTTACGTTCCTGTTCAGTCGACCCGTATCAAATATTGCACAAACAAATTGACGTGTTTTAAAAACCCGATGAGCGAAATGTGGCATTTTTATTGCTGGTTTGCACGTGACGTCACGGCGGCCATGTTGGTGGTGTGTTAGGGTTAAAAACAAAAGCATTTCTCTCCTCTGCAAATTAAACCCTATTTTCATGTCCATTCTTCGAAAAAAAATCTATTGTACTGACCACCAATACACCACCAACATGGCCGCCGTGTCACGTGGTTGCAAGCCAAGAATATATGGAATGTAAAGGCCCTCATTTTTCTTGTCGGGAACTTTGCCTGTAGCTATGATGACTTTTTGGAGACATTATGTTTTTAGTTTATGGTCACACCTTTCAGTCGTCTCTTGCACATGCACCAGATGAACAGTGTAAAAAATATGACGGCAGAAATGGGGCCAACAATATAATACCACTGCAGTGAGGACCCGCTCGGAATCAGCGGAATATCTGTAGAAAAAGTAAGGGATTAGCGTGTAAGAGTGGCAAAATGAAAACTTTGCTGTTTGATATAACAAGTTTAAATCTTTAACAGCTGAATTCTGTTTTAGTCTGCTGCAATTTACCCTTTAAAGTCAAACCCTTATAATGCGGCCACTATTAACATATCACACAATCACACTGTAGACTTCTCAATTAGGTAATTTCATCATTTTACTTTACCTAATTGGATAAAAGTGCGATTCATCAAACAGCTCATGAAACATATTAGGGAGCTTTGACAACGACGACGGCGACGGCAACGAGAACGGCAAAAATGGGCAATAGGTTTAATTAGCAAAACAAATATTTTTGCACGTGTATCACGCACTTTTGTACATTTCGTTGCCGTCACTGCACGACTACGGCGTGAAAATGCCTAATTTTACGTTTTGTGGAGGACGTAAACAATAGACGACGAATTTTTCTTTCTCTTTCTAAACTTGAGTGCGGTTCCCAAGAAATCAACTCCAGGGAAATTCGCCTTCCCTCACACATTCTCAGTGAATTGGAATAAACGCGACAAAGTTTGAAGAGCTAATTCATTTCAAAAATTGACGTTTTCGCTGCCATCGTCGTCGTCGACGCTAATTAGGGACTTTAAACGACAGGACGGCAACAAGAACATCGCTTAAAAAATGAATTTGCGTTCTTTCAGTCCTTATCGCGATTATTCCTACCCACTTACTTTGTAAAATGTAGGCGAACCCTCTTAAAGTTGAATTCCAAGGGACCATATCTAAGTTCAGAAAGAGAAATAAAATTGACCACTCCAGAAAATGTCATAACATACCATAATGCTCTTTGTTTGTCACCCAAAAATTTTGCATAAGCATTGTTTTCAGTTTCTCTTGGGGCCATTTTAACTCCCAAGAGAAATTGAAGACAATGCTTATGCAAAATTTTGGGTGACAAAAAAGAACATTATGGTATGTTCTGTTTTTTTTCTGGAGTGGTCAATTTCGTCGTTGCTTGTTTACGATCTCCATAAAACGCAATAGTAGGCATTTTGACCTCGTAGTCGTGCAAAAACAGGAAAGAAATGCACAAAAAGTGTGATGCACGTGGGAAATTGTTGTTTTCTTTACTTAACCTATTTTTTTTCGACGTTCTCGTTGCCGTCCGTGTCGTTGGATCTTAAAGTCCCTTTTACTTTAAGTTAGCAAACGAGCGCCATATTGGGCGGATATACAAACATGGATCCGACGTGGTTTGCAACCACAGCGGCCGTTCACATAATAATCTAACCATCCTACACTATAGCCAAGGCCAAGAAAAACTGTTTCTAACCTTCAGACTGACTCACAACGAACCTCAAGACCAAAATAGATCGTTTCTTTTTAATTCAGACCTTCTCCCATCAGAAAGGCCCTGAAAAATTATGACTAAAAAGTCACAGGGTAAAGTTGTTTGAACGAACGTCAAAACAATTTGTACGAGAGGGTTTTTTTTTTTTCAGTCCCATCACTTTTTACGTTCTAGCCGTTTTTCCTAAAAATAAAGTCATGTATATCGTCAGATACAGTGGTTTTTTCGTATTCGAGTTAAATTTTTGGAATATACAATATCAAAATTGTGTATGTAGTACATATTGATTTATTAACCTCCTGTATTATTCCTGGGGGTGATCGCTTAATACCGGTTTATCTGTATACTGTCACCACCATGTCTTCACTGTTTCGCCCATATTTTCTTTAATTTTTTTTTAAAGAACACAAAAATACTCTACCCGTAACTCTGATCTTGACAGTTGAGAAGCTGTAGCCCGCTGGATTGCGCGCTTCGCAAGAATAGTCGCCACTGTCGTCATTCTTAACATCGTTAATGACAAGAGTGCTTGAGTCATCACCCCGACTGACGCGAACTTTTTCGTTTTTAGGTAATGGGGAGCCGTTTTTCTTCCACTTGACTTCCACTTTTAAACCACTGACTTTACAAGTTAGCTTAATGTCTTCACCGGCTAGAATTGTGGGATACGTCCTTTCGACTATTGCAGCTGTGGGTTTTCCTAATATTAAAAGAGAATCGTAGAGCCGTAAAGGAAATACGTATTAAATTTTAAGTAATTTGTGACACTGACTAAGGACATCGTACGGAAAACGTGCATATTATGTAGGTTACTTGACTCTGCACTCCCTGATTAATATCATTTTGTCGTTTTTGTAGGCAATCATGCCTACAACAGCCTGACTAAGATAACATCTTTCATAAAAAGAAGAACCTGTAATGGTTACCACACATGACTGTATAAGGCTACGGCACATGTCTATCTTAATCCATATATATTTACCCAAAATATCTAACCGAAATATCCATATCCAAATATCCATTTGATATTTTGCAGAATTGTTTACGAACCGTAGAAAGGATCACAGCTTTAACGTTTTGAGTAAGGAAATGCGCATAACACTAAAGAAAACATGCCAACTATTTGTTTGACTACTTGTCCTCTCTTTGGTTGGGCACCTGTACTACATTTATAGCGGAGCTCCACGAGCGCGCGTGGGCGGAGCTCCAGAGCTTAGAAAATCTATTCGGTAATCACGTGACCGTACACCGCCCGTCCGTCCTTACTACAGGGAAACCAATGTTTAATCTCACACTTTCTAGTTATAGATAGTAGTTTGGGAGCCCAGGTGCAACCTGATATAGCACATCCATGTTGTGATCAATTGACAGCATCAACCTATAATTACAAATGTCAAAAGGTTGAGTTTGATCGTCCGGGTGAACGTAGTCCTGAATAGGACTGTTGTTGTTGACAGTGACTGACGTTTCGACAACCTGTGCGGTAGTCATCTTCAGAGTCAAAGTGAGTTGTATCACGTCAGTTGATGGTATTATGCTCTGGTTATTGATCTGATTGGTCAATTATGTCGCGATGTTATTGGTCGTCTGTCCGTTAAGCCGTGATGTTATTGGCTATGAAGACTCGTAATCAGTGATTGGTGCGTTTCGATCCGTCTATTGTCACAGTTAAACAGTCGTCTATTGTTAGTCAAATTGTCAGTTCTCCAGTTGTTCTCTCGTAGTTAGCTTTGCTTGATCTCGTCAATAAGTCGTTTGTACGGCGCTGGTAACTGTTGCCTACGATTCAGTGGCGTTTGTTCTAAGTTAGTAAACCAACTTTCTAAAGTAAGACGTTGATAGTAGTCTGTAGAATACGTTATACATGTCGCAGAGTCCCAGTCAATTTGATGTTTCGTCTTTAAATGGTGCTCAGCAATGTGATTGTTGACGTCACCATTCCTCGTCGCGCGTTTGTGTTCGGTCAGTCGCGTGCTTAGGTTTCTGCCGGTTTCACCAATGTAAGAAGCCTGGCAGTCGCAGCATTTGATCTTGTATACTGCTCCCTGTCTGTCCTCCGGTTTGTCTTTGTCCTTGACATTAGTAAGCAGTCGCCGTAAAGTGGTTATCGGTTTGTGCGCAACACGTATATTGTAAGGTTCAAACCTTTCACAGAATTACAAATGTGTTAATTGGCTAATCTACTGTGATCTAGAGCCATTATGGCTTTTGATTCATCGAAGATGATTGCTATTTTTTTGGGTGTCCATATATGGCTATTAACTCGATGTAAGATTTGTTTCACTCTTGGACTGTTTGCAAATTATTTTTCTACAAAATCATTTAGCCTTTCTCTAAAAAGTCACATGAATGTGCCCTAATGCGTTTGATTTCAATTACAAATTTATTAATGGGAGCTTCGTTTTTAGCCCTGGCTAAATCTATATCTTATTAATGAGGCTGAGATTCTTGAATCTTTTAGCTTTGTGAATGTTTCTACATTAGTAGCATTAGGCTTCCAAAACAGGTCCCCAGCAACACAGTTTAACACAGAGTAGCTCAACATAGATGGAGTTGGCCAGGAGTTTACGTGGTTCACAAGTAAAATCACATCCTAAGGGGATAAGTGCATTTTCATAAAAATGAAAAAAATGTTGTAGATTAATGTAGTTGGCGTGAAACCAGAACATACCCAATACACGAAGAGTTGCAGTCGCAGTTGTCGAATTGGCTTTGTTTTTAGCTGTACACTTGTATGTTCCTGCCATGAGTTTTGAAGCATTTTTCAACTTAAGGAATGATCTGCCTTCATTGTATTCCACAACTGCACCTTGAGGAAGATCTTCATTCTCACGAAAGGTCCACTTGAATGTCGGCTTTGGAAAACCGATAGCTTTACAGCTAATGTTCGCTGCTTTGCCTTCAGGAATAGTTTGATTTGAAGGGGACACGACAGCTTGAGGAGATTCTATTTAAAATGAATAATACCCTTTAACAATCAGGAAAACGAACAGCGTGGTATTCTCAAAACAAAGATACTCGAATGAAAACTATTAATTACAACTTGTATAGGCAATAGATTTTATACGCACATTAGAACTAAAATTGAAAATCAGTAAGAATGTTATGAAACTATTTTGAACATTTTGACAGCAATGTGTCAATGGATATATGTACACCTTTTGAATGCATACGATGCCGTGCTGATTTGGTGGTGACGTCTTTTCTAGAGGTCATCCACAAAAGTTATATTTGATCTATTTCGGCGCGCTTCGCAAACAGACTTTTAGAATAGTATCCAACACGACAAAAAAGTAACTTATAGGCGCATCCCTCCAAAAAACTATAGCTATACAAGGAGGGAGGACAATTAGATAATAATAAACAAATTCTTATTATCTCTCATCCCCCCTCCCCTCATGGGGCATTTAGCGATAGTGAAACAAAGAGCTTTCTCTGTTGCCGCATTCATTATCTGGAATGCAATACCAGATAGGTTCAGAGATCTTTCGCAATTTTTGATATGATTATTTTAGAAAGAACTTAAGACATTTAGCTTTTGACATGTAATTTCCAATTTTGATTTATACTGTTTTTGTCTATTGTCCTCTATTTACTCCTTATCATTATCGTTGTCATTATCATTATCTTTTTCTATTGTCATTATTGTCATCGTCAATGTTATCGTTATCGTTATTGGTATCATTATTGTTATCATCATCATCATCATCATTATTATTATCATTAGCCTTATTAAAGTTCTATTTTCCCGTATGTTTTCCGCTTCCAGCATAAAGAAATTTACTGACAAGACAATCTTTTTCATTAGCAAAGTTTATTTAGCGTCCTAGTGGTTTTAGCTACAACTTTAGGCTGCGCTATCAGTAATAATCTCAACGCGAACTACTGCTAATATAATATGAACAAAAACTGTTCTTTTTTAAGAATAACAATCGTTCGCATGCTAATTGAATATGTAATGTTTGATTGCAACATCCCCCTTCTTTTAAAAATGGTGACATCGTTGACTAGAAAACTTAGCACTCAATTCTTGCACCCGTGCACTCTTAAGTTCGAACACTTTTTTCAACCTCTTATGCGCAACATTTGAAACGCTTTTGAGATGTCTATCCGCGAACTTGTCACACGCACACACAAAAAAGACTAATGATATTCTCGTTATGAAAAACTTTTCAATTACAGTTACTTATACAACACACTACAAGTCCATATCTCTTAAATTGTTATAATGTCTCTAAATTTGTTTAATTAGTCGCGTAGGTGATCTAATATATCGTCGTGATCGAGACAACACAATGCCGACCGGAGCCTATTTTGGTACACACTGTTTTGCCAATAGCCTGCGTAGCAGGCGCCAAAAGGGTAGGGGATAGGGAGGAAGGGAAAAAATGAGGGGGATTGGGGAGAGAGGGTAAGCAACGTCTACTATAAGCACCCCCTTTCGTTCATTTCTGCGGACGCTGGCGTTCGAAAATTTCCTGATTGGCTGAGCCGTGATGAGTAACTTCTTGGCGTGTGTCCTGGCGCGTATTAGTGAGAGACAAACATTTGGTAAAAACTATCCGTTGAGCTTTTTGACAATTGTTTATAATATTATCCTTTCATTATTCGCGTCTCAGGCTGGCGACTGTTCTTTTCTTTGTCACCCTTGTATTTGATGAGGCAAGACCAACGAAACTGATCACTATTTTTCGTAGACTGCTCGTAGTTTGTTCATTACGAGCCGCAAGGTCGATTTTCGTGCATGCACCAGGATCCTTAATTTCCATGGAGATACCCACAAACCGGAATCAAGTAACTACAAGGCGTTAGCCTTAACACATTTCCTTGCGCACCTCAGGTGTGCACATTAATCGCTTTCTGTCAGTTCATCTGTAGATAAACTCATTTTAGGACAGGTCACAAATTTGCGTCAAATATCAGAGCTTGTCTTCTGCGCGCCGAATTTATACCATAGGAGCGAGATATTTTAACTCAGCTAAAAAGGGTCTTGTTGCAAAGTCTTGGGAAAAAAAAGAAATATTTTTTTCGTTACTTAAGCGAAAGGCAAAATCTACCGCTTATGAAGGTCGAATTTGAACCCTCCAAAGTAATATTCAGTACGTTACCTGGTAAGTTACATATTGTTGCCGAAACGGTATAAAGAGTTCTGGATGTTGTTTCGAATAGAACAGAAACTGTGTTCGCCGATATAGGGTAAGAGAGAACTTTATTATTTAAAAGGTAGAGGAGCAGCTTGTTATGGCTCTCGCATGTGGAGTTCGAGCACATCGGTGAGGCGGGTTTGACGACACAGAAATCGTGGTTCCAGCTGGAAAAAGCAAACTGAGGAAACTATTTACTTGCCTTTGGTATTGTGTATATCCTCGATCACTATACAATAACGCGTAAATAATATAATTCAAAGGACATTTACAAAACGCGCCAAAAGAGTCGTGATCCCGCCAAAATGCTCGAACCATCTAACAGAGTGTAAAATGGGGGCTGGTAGGCAACACATGACTTTTACCTTGTGCCAAAATGCTGCATGTTCCAAAAATTGGTTTCTCTAGTGGGTATATTATATTCTGGGTTCTACTCTTTGAATGAGTAAATGTGAATTTTGCCGCTTGTTTCATACTGAGAGGTCATGACACGCATATTGATTTTCTGCGGTTGTTTCTGGTCGGCATGACTTGCCCTCTGATGCAAGAGCACTTTCTTCGAAGTAGTCTCTTCGTTTGAGGCTAAATAAGAGTTTTAGGTTGTTTATTCTTCTCCAAAGTGCTTCCTGGATCTGAATAGCTAAAGGCGATATTCTTTTGCGGGTGAATGTGATGGTTTCCTTCGATTTTTGTCACACTGGGCCCAGCTCGTTTGGTATTTTCTGCAGGATGTTAAATTTTCACCGATAGTGATTTACTGGTCCAAATTTCGAAGAATGGATTATAGGAACGTATTTTGTGAAGAGAGATTTATGCTTCATGTTCCTTTACATATTACGAAAGTTATTGATGTTGGCGGAGTCTCGCTTTGGGTGAGCTCTGTTTGCTGGGACACAAAATAATCACAAACCCATTATGGGATATTTTGGCCACGGGAGTGGCCGTTTATTAAATTAAAGCATATAAAGCTGGGAAAACCAGATACACGAGAACATTATCCCAGCAAAGGTGAGGGCACACCTGCCACTCCCTAGGGTAAAATAAAGCTAACGGGGGGGAAGGGAAGGAAAAATGTTTCTGACTGTCTTGTAATGCGAGGAAGGAGGCCTTGTGCCTCGCTTCTGTGACTTACATGACCCGTGACATAAATGACACTTTCGTGACAAATCACCCGGATGACAGGAAACCCTCCTTTGCTGGTAGCTGGAGAAATACAATAATGATCAGTCACATTCAGCATAAAACCATTTATTTCTTTCAGAAATAAATCTCATTTTTTAAGTAAAAAGAACTCGGATCCTTAAATCGATCGTGTTTTAGCTAGCCAATCGCAGTTTTCATATTCTGTGTTAGTTTGGATGATTCAGTGGATTATTCTCTCCTCTCCCTCTTGGCTTACAGGCGGCGCGCCCAAGTTTAAGAGGTGAAGAGAGTTTTTTTTTTCAAGGGTAAAAACTCGTAGCTTGAATAGATCATGTTTTACTAGTTAGCCAATTGCAGTTTTCATACGCTGTGTTAGTTTGGATAATTCAGTAGATTATTCTCTCCTCTCCCTCTTGGCTTACAGGCGGCGCGCCCAAGTTTAAGAGGTGAAGAGAGATTTTTTTAAATTGAAACTCTCGTAGCTTGAGTCGATCATGTTTTACTAGCTAGCCAATTGCAGTTTTTATACGCAGTTTAGTTAGTCTGCATAATTCAGTAGATTATTCTCTCCTCTCCCTCTTGGCTTACAGGTGGCGCGCCCAAGTTTAAGAGGTGAAGGGAGATTTTTAAAGTGAATAGTACATAGCTAAAATCGATCGTGTTTTAGCTAGTAAATACAGTTTTTTTTACATGGCTTTAGTTTGGATAATTCGGTAGATTTTTCTCCCCTCTTCCTAATGGCTTACAGGCAGCGCGCCCATACTTAAGCGGTGATAAAGTATAAAGTAACTCACAGCTCGAATCGATCGTGTTTTAGCTAGTCGTTACAGAGTTGTTGTTTTTGTACATATCGTTAGTGTATATAATTCAGTAGATTTTTATTTTCTCTCCCTCTTAAGTCTTTAGCTCTTATGCGATGCGCCCAATCTTACGACAAGTAGTGTTGGTTTTAAAAGTGAAATTTAGTAATTGTAATTTTTTTTCTGATCTATGGATCTCACTCTGGATAGTACTGCGCGTGATGCCTGTCTTTGATGTACACCGGAAACCGGAAAAAAGCTAGTTTTTTCCGCGGGCGGCAATATTTTAATTTCGACAGTTTAAGGTAAAATATTAAGATAATGTCTAAATCATTTCTGAACTGTGATAGTTTTTTTTGCGTAAATGTCTCTCTTCGATCAAATGTGACAATTAGGCCAGATTTATACTAGCGATGTAAAAATTTCCTCCGTCTATGCTGAAACCGAACAAACCTCGCGGGTATCCGCTTTGGCGGGTTATCTCCCTGAGAGATTATTGAGTTGTTGTTTTCATTGTTTCTTCATCAAGTTCTCAGCTGTAATGATTTTCGGTAGTATTGTTCTTATTTATTGTTTATTGAGTGGGTTGGCTAAAATTAAAGACGAAGAGTGAAGCTCCAATGCAGTAGATTTGATATGATGCTTTCGACAGTGCACGTGAATAGCAACTACGTTGGGTGTCCACTTAAGATAAACTGGATCAAGTGTCAAAGATGAAAGATTACTCAATAAAACGAACATTGTTGACAGCTTTAAGATAGGCTCAGGGTCTCTTGATGTAATATAACTCTTGGTTCAAAACAATAGACTTGGCGCCTCGCCCTTCAGAAATTTACGAAGATCTCGACGTTAAACGTCGCTATCCCCCGAAAATCGAGCCTGCGGCTTGTAATGGTGGTGTTTGCTGTAAGAGCAAGAACAGCAAAAATGTTTTATTTCGCTCGATTATGATATCACTTGAAAAAAACATCTCGACTTGACAACTTCCGGTAAACAAAGTAGCTAAGTTCGGATCATGCTGAGAAGCCCCCTACTTCTGATTGGTCACGTATTGACAATTGACATCGGATTAGTTCAGAAAATGGTGGGTGGAATAAGAAAACACCAGCTCTTATAGCAGGCGCTCCCTTCCCTTTTCCCTTTCGCGCTTTTCTCTTTCCCCCTCCCCATCCCCTTTTTGCGCCTACCACGCAGGCTATTTTCGCAATGGCTGTAGTGATGCTTGGTCGGTGGCATCACCTGCTGTTGAGCTGGGATGTCTGACTAGTTCATGTCTTGGGAATAACTGGATCCTGGTTACAGTGCGACTACCATAACAGGGGCAACCTAGACAAAGTTAACCAATTGGATTACAGGAAAATAACAGTACATTCCGAGAAAGTTAGTTGTCATGCAATCATAATCAAAATAAACAACATGGATCAAAATCAAACAATTATAGCCAACAGACGTGACCTTTTGAACCCGCTGGAGAAATCCCATGTTTCCTGAGAGGTCCGTTAAAATGAATGACACAGGCAAAAAACGTGAAAGTTAGTTGAATTTCTTACTTGAGGTAGTGATGTTAATAAGTGGCAATGGTAGGGAAGAAATTGCTGGTTGATGACAAATAACAACTTGTGTGAGACAAACATGTCTCCTGGGTGTTATATGTAAATTATAACATAGCGCGCGTTCGTGAGTCGCTTTGAAACAAAAAATTATTTACGCACGCCCTTACGAAAATAAGATGGCGTATACAGTGTTGTCAATGAAACTCGGACTTTCGTCTTTTTTGTTAAGAGAAAATTTATTGTTGTTTAGTTATTTTGCTTTCGCTGATAAAATATGAAAACCCAATGTAGAAATCCTTTATTCTTTAGTCTTAACTTCTTCAAGCCGCAAATAACCTGTTGATCATTAGGGGTAAAGTTATTTCACAAAGTTATAACTGTATTTAATCTTCAAGCTGTAATCAGCCTGTAAGAAGCCGTTAGCCACCTGTGAAGCTTTGGAAGTTATTAATGTTTTAAAACAAGCTTAGGATTCCACCAGCAGTGTTTTAGAAATGATTGTTATGTTCTGTAATCTAACTCACTAGTACATGATGTAGTCTGTATCGCGTCATTCGGTCAGACTAAATACTAGTGTTTTGCAAGATTTTCTTTGGTTATGTTTTGACTGTACCCGCGGTATAGTCTTGGATTAAACTTCTACATTGGAGCCAAATTCTGTTGTGATTATTGTCTCAAGGGTATTCAGCAGGCGTAAGAGATTCCGTGCCTCGCAGCGATCGAGTGTTCCCAGAAAAAGGTCTTTCCCAGAGAGTTTCAGAGTTTTTCCCCGTCCGTCGATTTGCCCTTTTGTGAAGGCAAAAGCTGTTTTCAACCTAAACTTACGTTTGTGAAATTTTTCATTTTGTTCTTTGGTTTTTGCAAGTTTGTATTTGTTTTTGTTCCTGAACCGCGGCATTAACCAGACTAGCCGAAATATAGTGGCCTGAGGGGCTCAATGAAAATGAAAGCTGAGCTGAACTTTCTCTTGTTGTGATATAAGTTCTTGTTGTAATGACTTTATTTGATCTTCTAATTTAGTTAACACTTCTGCTTGCATGGTACCTGTAGCGTCTTCCGTGTTCAAACTCTCTAGTTTTGGTGCTGGTAAGGGTGATTCTCGTTCACTGTTATCACTGGAGTCTTCATTGGAGTTGTCACTCTTATCACGTGATCCAGTAAAAATGCTTCTCGGCGATATTCCCGTTTTTAAGATATCCTCGTAGTCTAACCTCCGAGAAAAGTGTTCGTAAAGATCAGCAGGTAAATTAATGATTGGTAACGGTTGTCCACCAGCAGGTAACAATTGCTGTAGTTTTTATCACTTCTGGTTGTTCAATTACTCTAGGATCTACAGGTGTGGTTGTAGGTGGCATTGTATTACTATGAAGTGATATACCTGATTGAAAAAACGTTGTCGCTTGAAAAGATAAACCATAAACTATGAGACCCAAGGGCTTTATGAGTATAAGTATACAATGAATAGACCGCGAGGCCTAGGGAGTAAAACAAAAGAAGTAACCTCGAGGCTCAATAATGAATAATACATTTCTCTTGTTTTCTTACCTCAAGCCCCTGGAGCCAAGTATGAATTTTAAGATATCGAAAATGGTCTATTACATTTGCATAATATTTTGTTCTCTTGTGCGTGTTGCACGTGGTGAACTATGGAAACTATCCACTGGACGAAAAAATGGATTTACTACGGTAGCCAAATTACAGCAAATGTGTAGCAAATACCACATTTGCACAATTTTGCGCAAGAGCAAAGACTGATATTGCACTAGATTTGCTATCCGTAGCAATGACGGTAAATGCCACATTTGCACAACATTTACATCTTGGTGCAAAGATAATGGGCAGCCATGGATTTGAGGGTCATTTGCAGATGGTTCAAATGTGTAGGCAAATATGTTTCTTTGAACTATATTTGCACATTACGCAAATGATAGCCAAATCTGCTGTTTTGCACAGCTTTTGCTTTAGATGTAAAAGCATGTAAACCTGTTATTTTCAGAACGTTTACGCAGCTTTGCAAATGTGAGCGAAGTATCTAATTTGAACAATGTTTGCTTGGGTTATCATGGGTGATCAAATTTTCATAATTGAACCAGATTGCTTTGCATGGCGAATGTAACCAAACTCTTTGTATTAAACATGTTTGCTCACGAAGCAAATGTTAGCAAACCTAAACTTTGAACAAATTTTCCAGGGTGTGCAAATTTGATCAAACACAAAATTTTGCTTCTAGCGGCAAATGTGGTCAAAAGTAAAGTTTTGAACAAAGTTGCTTGGGCAGCAAATCTGATCAAACTGTTAGTATTGTACAATTTTTCGCTCAGGTAGCAAATGTAATCAAATTCTGACTTTAATTTGGTTAGCAAATGTCATCAAACCCATAAAATTGAGCACGTTTTCTCCAGTAGCAAATGTAAATTCCAAGGTTTAAACGAGTTTGCTTGGGTTGTAGCAAATGCGATAAAATTTTAAAAATATTTTTAATTATAATATGGCTGACTTCAGGTTCTTAACAAGTGGCCATAATTAATCAAACATTAAAGTTACTGAAAGAAATTCTAGCAGTGACCTCCCATTAATGTTTAAATGATTTATTCCATAAACCAAAGTGGCTTACACATTATTACAGACATTACAAACTACAGTATAAAGCTGTACATACAGCTCTTCATATTAATTCCCAATTTTACTGTTCGTTGATGTTTACTTGTCTCCACTCTATGCTCTATCAGATCATTACTAACTATTAATATTATAAGAAAAGTGTTCTTCATCTAAATGTGTAAGATATTCTACATACAGCTGTAGGTGTTTCAGAGTTGCCTCAAACCTGTTTCAGTTCTTTAGGTTTTTGCAACTCAGAAACAGGTTAAAAATCCTTTCACCCTTGGACCAATATTTACTTATGACAAGACTATTTCTTACTTAAACTTTTGTATCTAAGGACCAAATCCTGTTTCAACTAAATGGAACCCTCAAGACACCCATTTTAATAAATAATTAGTATTTTTGTATTTATTGCTATTTACAGATTAAACAAAATTTGATTCTGGTGGCATTTTTTTCTTTAGGCTCTATTAGAATGAAAGGCCTAATTCTTGCTACCAATTTACAATTTTTGCTGGTATAACAACTGGGTTATAGCATTTAGCAAACTAAGAAATAGTTTAGGTACATACAGCTATTCAAATTCAGATCAGACTTCTTTAACTTCATTTTCGTTGCTAATGGTTCCTGTATAGTATTGGATATGCTCTTAGAGGAAGTACCAGCCGGAGCTTCTAGTACTTGCCCCGTTCTAAGAAAATTGAGGGTCATGAAAGTAATGACCAGCTATAAGTATTCCACAGCATGTCAACATTACCATCGTCACTGTAGTTGGTCCCAATGAAAGAAGCTAATAATTATTTTAAACTCAGTATACATGTACATGTAGTACAAAAGGTTGATCTGGCTAGCCTGCAAAATAACTACACTGCTGTCTCTCATTACTCTTTTTCTTGAGTCATGTTGCAATCCTTTGCAAAATTCCGTAACAAATCATGACAAAAAGCAGGGTGTACCTAAATTTGTTTTGTTTTTTTGTTCAAACAGGTCAGTTGTAATTGCTGTAATCGGTAAAAATGTACTGTGAAGTGTTGCCAGCAGAACTCAAATGCCTGCAGTTAAGCAAACAAATTTAAAAGAAACATTTGTACATTAATTGGCCTTTTTAACCTGCTGACTGGTACATAGTCTGCTACACAGCCGTTTTTAGTGTCGTCACGCAACGCTCCTCCCCACTAACGGCTGCTGAAAACCGAACTACATTCCTTTCCCGTGATTAGCCAATTATAATTCAGTTCCCATTTTCTGGAAAGTGTTCGCGCCACCTTCGCGGTACTGTGACTCCTCCAATCACAGCTTTGCTTTTATCGTTGCCCCATGTGTGAACGTCAGAATAATCAAAATCGTCGCGTGAAAACAAGCAATTAACTACAGTGTTGTCGTAGTCGAGTCCTATTCAAAATTTAGGAGATAAGCACCAGCAGCAAGAAAGTCGAGCAAATTGCGATTCACAACATGGATGTGCTCATATTAAGTTGCCAGGTATAGTTTCGAGAAATCGCTCATCGATAATTTATAAGATTACTTTTTGACTCAGTACCCTTGAGAGTTTATTCTTCACAGAACACAATGAGCACATCCGGTGCATTAAATTCTTCACTACATATCAGCACATATGCACGTTAAATGAAGAACCAGCCGATCCTGGTAAAAGTTTTCTAGGCCTATCAAACCTTTTCACTTGGAACTTTCTTGACCGCTTAAAACAAATTTTTTTGCAAATTAACCTTTTCGTTGCTTGAAAACATAGAGCCCGTCTAAATTCAGCGACGATTGATTGATTTGTCCAAAACTGAGAAGCGTGCTCGCTTCCTAGCGCCCTGCGGCTCACGTATTGTCAAATTTCTTGTACATGATTGGTTTGTTCGTTAGACCACAAACACAAAGGGAAAGGAATGTAGTTCGGTTTTCAGCAGCCGTTAGTGGGGAGGAGCGTTACGTGACGACACTAAAAACGGCTGTGTAGCAGACTAACTGGTACATTACTTGCAAACAATAGCCAAAGGATTCTAATGAAAAATTTATCACATCAACCAATTTGATCTACCTGCCACCAGAATTCTCAGGACAAATCAACACCATCAGGATTTGTACTGTTTACACAGATTTATCTTTTTCTAAACAACAGTGTCATAAACAGAGAGTGATTAAAGGATTACTGTATTTGCAGAGCTACATGTACATGTACCTGTAAGTATGACCAGTCATAAATAATCTGGAATTTCTTTAAGAGCCTTGGATTAACTTATATTTCCTTATCACAAAGCAAATTCAGGAGCATTATCTGGTGCCTCCTGCTCTGAGGAGAAGCCATTCGTCCTTTCTGTTGTCATTGAGTAATGACAAGCTTACATGTGACTGTTTTAATTTTGCTTTACTGTTCAGCTTGGCAAAGAGCTTTTTACAGGCTAAGTTGTTGACTCCTCCATGCTAGAGGCCTCCTGCAAAGCACTTTTCTCGGATTTGTCATCTCCTTGGTCTGTATTGCCTTGCTCTGAAGACATGTACTCCACAATTATACAAGCTTTGAACTTACAACAATCCTTCTTCGAAATAGAGGTTGACTGGAAAAGGGTTGTCTCTTCAGCTTTTTCTGCAACAAACAGAAATTATACATAATTGAGACCATTAATATTGAAACTAAAGCTGTAGATGCTTGTCATGAAAAATACTATTGTCCTTTTCTGTCTAAATATTCTAGCCTTTTATAGCAAAAAAGGTTGCTATTAGATATTACATGTATTATTACTGGCTGCAGTCACACTAGGTGACTAAACTTACTTATTTCCTGAGTTAACTGATATCAAAATTAACTAGTTTAAACAAATTGCTGGCTCATAACTTTCATGTCTCAAATCTAACCCCAAGCGGTCATCATAATCCTGATTACACTGTACCTGTTAAAACTAAGACCTTCTTTGAGCAAAAACAAAACGAAAAAATGAATGCGAGAAACCCTTTTGTAACAAGACAATTGACTCCAGGTAAATCATTGTATTAATTTTATAGTGAGTGTCCCACTACATCACTACCATAACAACATTATTGACATATTACTTAAAACTTCATGAACCTGCTTCTTCTGCAATATTGCCATCACTTACAGTATATCTTGGGAACAAAAGTTTAATTATACTATAATTGCCTCATATGAGGGAATCCAAGACAGTTTTAGATTCTGGATTCCACGCTGCGGATTCCGGAACCTTTTTCAGTGGATTACTTGGTTTCTGGATTCCAATCGTTTGACTTGTATTTCAGGTTTCAAAGCTCAGAATTTAGGATTCCGCGACAAAAATTGCCCGAATTCTGGATTCCATAAGCAAAAATTTCCCGGATTCCAGAATCCCTTACATGGGGTGATCATAAAAAACAATCAGTGAAAGCAGGGTACCATGATCTAAATTCTAGCTACACTATGTTTTCAGCACCATGGCAGTCACTGCCTTTACTCCCCTTTTAAATTTTGGAAAAGCCTTTGGAGAAAGTAGGCACTGGAGGATAAGGTTAATTTTGGCCTAATAGAGGGGAATTAACACTTGCTTCAATTCTTATTAAATTTTCCAAGACCATTTATCTGAAGAGAACAACCAAACAAAAGATTACAGTATTTTTTACAACAACAGGACAAATAAAGTTTCAGGAGTAGGGGTGGTCCTTGTTGATTACTGAATATTGGAATGCAAATGTAGGTATTATCAAATAGCATCATTAATGGCTTAACCGTAACAACGAACTTTCTTATACTTACTGAGCATTTCTTTTACTCCCGATTAGTTGCTCCCTCAGCATTTGTTTGTCCTCAACATTTCTCCTGCCTCTTAGTTTTACAATGTCTGCTAATTAAAACAGCATCGATTCACCGAAGTCTATTTACTAAGTACTAACGGCTGCTTTTCTTGGATCCACTCGTTACTACTTGATCGTCGCCGATGGAGCTATCTAGATGCCTTTCATGGTGGATTTTCGTCGAAGGATCTATAAGTATGCAGTTCCCTCGAGTTCGAGCGATTATTTTTATAAGTTCTTCGAGGACACATTCGTTCGATAAATTCGAACAAATAAGACTGGCCGATTCCTCCATACTCGACAGTCAACCCCACAAAGAAGAAAAATTCGAAACCTCTTGAGGCAAATCGATGGCAGTGGAACGTGTTAACGGTCGACGAATTTCAATTGTTGTGCCCCTGTGTGCCTCGTTCTCGAACGGTTATGCAGACTGCCGCTGACCAGCACCACTGAGGCGCAAATGCTTGGGAAATCGGGCGCGCGGTCTTTTGGCGATTTGGCGGGAGAAGAGATTGCCTATGTTGCTGGATTTCTTCTCAAGGATATTCGAAATTTAAAAGGTAAAGTCGATGTATTTTGCTTTGTATATCGTGCTTCTACTGCCACATCTATGTTATAACCGGGAATAAACTACATTTGCATCCATATTTACATTTGTAGCATGTATGAGCACGCGTGTCGCGTGCGTATGGTAGTGATCCAGCTGAAAAAAGCCTTGTTGAAAAATTTAAGTGGTGTTAAGTCAGCAAAATATGTAGTTATGCAATGTTAAAATGCTAATTTATTGGTATTTGGCAGAAGTAGCTCAAGATTAATTGCTTGAGTAATTTATACTACCTCTGGCGCTATATTGACATATTGAGCGTAATACCTGTACATGTACCATTGATTTTGACAGGGATAGGGTGGAGCCTTTATTTTATATGCGTTACTGTCATTTTTTTCTGTTTTGTTTTGTCATGTTTTCATATACAAGGTTGTTTTGTTTATAATAGTTTATAATGATACATGTAAGCTGAGTCAAAAGGTCAAAAATGCTAAAATGTGCCACATGTGTATTTATAATGTTCATAAAGATAATGGCAACACAAGTAACATAATTCATTTAATTTCACAATATTATCAATAAAGGTAGAGTTAACAGTTATTTTTAGTGGGTTTAGTGACTTTTTTGTGTATTTGTTTCAGATTCTTCCTTGAGTGGTACAGGAGTTATTTCCAATGTTCTTGAAATTGAGTTGCATCAACTGAACTCTCCAAAAGATAAAGAGGTCAATGAAATACAGGTTCAGCATGGGGAAGCTGTTTGTGGTCTGTGCATGAAGAAATGCTACAGGGGTATTCCAGTGGGTCTCAATTTATTTACAGTAATCATTTTTTCCTCTTCACAAGATGACAGAATTGAAGCTTATATACTGAATGCTCCCATCCATCAATACCCCATCTGTTTGGGGTAAATGTCACAAAACAGAAACCTCACGTGTACTTCCTTGGGTTATATTTTTACCATCTTTACAATATTATTTTTCTTGTTCTTTGTGCGGTGCCCTGCTAAGGAAATCCATGTCCCTTTCACAGTGTTCTGCGGAAACATAATGTACTGAAATTGTGTGAAGCTATAGAACATTTGCACTCATACAGGTTTCCCCACAGAGATATAAAGAGTGACAACATTATTCTTACAGAGGTAAACAATATGTACCACCCAATGCTCATTGATTTTGGAAAGGGTATCTTGCTATCAGATGCCCCTTCAAAACAGCAGTCCATGACTGCTCACTAGCACTGACATATAGCTTAAGAAATATGCCTCAGATATTATGTTTTCACTTGGCGTTACTAAGTCATGGCAAAAGTTTCTGGCAAAGTGAAAGTAGAAAGTGATTTTGTCGAAGGGCAAAGAAAATGCCTTCAGACAGATCCAAAGTTGAGATTTACTGTCACTGCTCAAAACAAATTTTTAGCTGGAACCTTTTTTTTGTCCAGCAATTATAAAATATCATATTCCTATTTAAAAAGGAAAATCAAAAAGTCATCTTACTGTGTGAATTCCTTTTCTAAATAAATCTATTAAAATTCGGCTCATTTAGTAAAAGGGTATAATAATATTGATGGTGTAAACCCCGTTGGTCTAAGAAGTTTAGGTTTAAGTGAAGAAATGCACCTGATGTTATTGTTGTTGAGTGAAGGCTGATATAAATCTCGCCAGTCTGTTTGAGCAGTTTAAAAAGACAAATCATATTGAACTCAAAATCAGGGTTGTAAAGAGCAGCAAAGAAATTATTCATTCATGTCTGTGCTGAGTTTCTATTCACAAATGATATGAAATACAAAGCAATTTCACCATTTGTTGTAGTATTGGCTGTTGGGCTTTCAAAATGTGGTCATTTTTAGGAGGCTTACCATCAAGATGTGGTCATCTCTAGGTATAGTCAGTGAAAACTAGAACAAATAGCGGTAAGAACAAAATTGTCAGTTTTGATGTGAAGTTTCTTGAATAAATGGCCATGAGGAAATTGTGTACAAGTGAATAATCTCAACCCTGACTTTGAAATGCACAGAACCTTTTTTTTTTTTTTTTTACCAAATTTAAGGTACTCTGGGTGGCCTTGTTATTGTTAGCTTTTTAATAATAATATTATGATGTAGAAAAAATACAGTAAATGATCTGACTACTGGACCTTTGTCCAGTAGATTTGTTGTAGTGTATTTACTTAATGTAAAGGGGAGGTACTGTGGGCCCTCTGTAACTGTATACAACAGTTACTGTGTCATTTTGAATTTTTAGTTTTAGTAATTGGAGATCCCTGCCCATTGTGCGACCCTAGGCTTTACTATTATCAAATGACAGAAGGGGAATGTAACACATGCCCAGGTTATGTACCATTGACTCACTTCGAAGTGGTTATGTGATTTAGAATTGGACCCAAAAAAAGACCGGGGCCCAGTTGTTCCAAAGACCGATTAGCACTAACCCAGTGTTAGATTTTAACCTGCGTTTCTTTTTCCTTTTAATCAAAAGCATTTTGTCAGATAATTTTCCCTTTTTTTTTAAGTATCAAATCACCAAATTGTAGACAAAAGGAATTCAAATGAATTTGTTTTTAAAACTTTCATATCTGAATTCATATTTCGTACTAACCTTGGGTTATCTTAACCCAGCTTTAAACAACCCAGCCTGGAAGGATAAATGTCAGGTGGGATTTGACAATTCGACCGGTAGCTCCTGTAGATCCTCCTTGTATCCCAAGTTCAAGGGCGGTAGACAGAAAAAAATAAGGACTGAGGCAATATCCATGGTTGAATTCCCCGCCTAGCTATTCAGGGTCTTTATGATGGCTACGTTGAAACCAAACACTGCCAGGATCAAACCTTAAATGACAGAGGCAAGTGCCTCGGTTTGCCTCATACTGGCTATGGCCCTGACTTTAGGAAATACAGTGCATCAATGATCTGACTACTGGACCTTAATAACGAGTGGATTTGAATTAGTGTATTTGCTTTAAATTAGTAGCCCGGGAAAGGTTTATGCCAGGGGCGCTGTCAGAAAGGGACACCTTTTTCATGCTTCAGGTATGAAAGGATAGGGATTTCCTGAGTTAAAGTATATGACAGGGTAGACTATCTGTCATTTCGTTCTGTAAAAAGACTAACAGAAGAAATTTGTGAATGTAAAATTGTCAAAAAAATTAACTGGTTTCTGATTCCTTTATATTAAAATGACAGTGCACATAAAACAGTTAACAGGAAAGATGCATGTAAGGGGTTGGATCTCTGGGCGGAGTCTCTGACAGCGTGTACAAAATTTTATTGTAACAATGTAATGTTACAGTTGAGATTGGAAATTTACTTTAGTCACAAAACGGATCAAACATATAGGAAATGTCACATGCACATCACCTTTGACTGTCAGCAAATGTTATGCAGCTCACTATATTTGCTCCCCTTGCAAATATGGATAATTATGATGCAAATGTGCAAAATTATGATACAGCCAAATGTCTAGAAATTTATTGTTTTTGCTCTTAAGGCAAATACGAGTAAACCACATGCAAAAGTGTTCTTTTGGTATCCTGGAAAAACAAGAGCAAATACCACTGCAAATTAGGGGTTTTGCAATATTTTTGCCTGCATTTGAAGTAAAGTGAAAACTGTCATTTTTGCCAAGGATGTAAATTTGAGTAAACTGGTAGAAATGTTGAAGATTTGCCCATGCTGCAAATATGTATCAAATTTGTATCAAACCATTACATTTACTTCACTTTTGCGTATCAATACCTATCTAGCAAATATATGTATTTGCCCACACTTTAGCCGACAGCGCAAATGTAATGCAAATTTGGAGCTCCAAATTTACCACATATTTGCACCTTTCGCAAACATTAGTAAATCCGTTTTTTCGTCCAGTGATCCGAGCTTTTATGAAGGTGTCCAAATTGGCCAACAAGGGCCAATTTGAACGGTATGCCATACGCGACTTGCCGAAGTTCGTATCAGTCAACGAATTTAAGAAATAGTTGCTTGCAAATTATTCCGAAGAGTTAAGTCCCGCTTCTAATTGGTCTTCTTTAACTATCGGCTACATGAGTGAAGGACGCCGAAATGCGACATGAAAACAGACAAACAACTAGAAGACGCCTACCAAAGTATTAAAAATGGGTGGATCACCCTATGGGTGGAACCACACAGTGTCGTGAAACGCAAACAGGACGAGAAAGAAAGAAGGGAAAGTCAAGCAAAAAGGAGGAAAACTTCAGGTATGATTTAATAACTAACTTGCTTGCTTGGAGTTTGACATTTCAAAAATGCACCAGTAACAAAATTGCTAACCTCGTGTTTATGGTAAACAATGTTTTTTTTTTTCCAAAGTCTATAATGCAGGCCACCCTATCTACGGCGGAGACAGTATGGAGGAGGACGATCAAGACTCCTACGAAAAAGACTAGCACGTCTGCGAGAAAAGCATGGGGGAGGCATGGCGGACTTGAAACTAAAATGCTGGGCAATAATGTTGGTAAGCTGAGAAAATATAATAACATCAACGTTAAAATTTCATGACATTTAATTGCAGATAAGGAAATAGGAATTGTGATAATAAAGAAAAATGATTGCTCTCTAATATTTGATTTCGCGCTTGTAAACTTGCCGATTTTAAATGCACGTGCGTGCGTTTGCTTTTCATTTAAATTAACACTTTTGTTCGTTATCGTACTGGGACGGAAAATAATATTTTATGACTTGATTGTTTCTTTACTAATACAGGTGAATAAAACTCACCATAGCGAGGACGAGATGCCACAAGTTTCTTTTTTCACGGGGAGGAATAAAGCGAGCTGCTCCGCAACTTCAACGGCAACATCGAGCTCGACAGTTTCAGGTGCCGATGAAAAGGTATAATTCTCTAACGTGTTACTCCGTTATTCGAGAAAAGAGCGCATCTAATTAAAATTAAGAAAAACGATTTTCGTTGTCGCAGTGATTGCTGCGATTAATTTCGTTTTAAAATCGTGCGTTGTGAGATCCATGAATTTGAAAAGGCCATACGTCAAGTCTTCTGAGCAAGACAGAACTGCAAGCATTACTAATGTAATTTTTTTTTGTACAGCTCCGCTTAAGAGGAATGATTTATAGTCAAGTGGCTCAGCTAAAGGATCTCTTTGACAAAGAAATGCTGACGAGAAATCAGTTTGAAAAAGAAAGGGAAAAGCTCGTTAACGAGCTAGCAAAAGTGGAATGAAATGTTTGAATTAAAGGTATTCACAATGGCGGATGTAGTTTGCAATTCCTTCATCAGTTATTTGCATAAAAGCTTCAAAGACCATGGTCTCCAGTTCATCGCACTGCTCCCAAACTAGTTCGTTTTCTCTGATCCAGCTTTTCGTTTGTCCGATAACTCCTTCACAAGGCATAAGATTTGGGCTGTATGGAGGAAGGAAAATAGGTAATGCACCCGAAGCGTTGATTGCATCAATAACCCGTTGCGAATGATGTATGGCAGCGTTGTCTGAAAACCAAGCCCCCCCAAAAAATTAGTACTCTTAATGCAGTCGAACCTCCGCTAACAGCCACCTCTCTACAACGGCTACTTAATTTTTTCGTTCCTGAGGACAAAAAATCCATACATTGACTCTACAGTTGAACCTCCCAACAGCGGCCACCTCCTTAAAACGGCCACGTTCTTCTGTCCCCAAGGTGGCCATTGTCAAGAGGTTCAACTGTACTTAGGGACGGACCATTAGAAAAGTTATGGGGGGGGGGGGAAGGGGGGGGGGGAATTTTCGAGCCGCAGGAATTTTTTTGTCGTTATCAAATTCCTTGTATGAATTTTTTTTAGCAACTAGCATGAATATTTTTTAGGGTTAATTGGCGTGCATGAATTTATTTTCATTTAATTTTCCCTTGCGCGAATATTTTTTTTGTACTTCGCCGCCCCCCATAAGTTTTCTAATGGTCCGTCCCTTAGATCTCGCTTAATACTTTGAACGTACTACAGAATATCATACCCATTATAACAACCGAGCGCGGGTTAACACCGTCAAATGGTAGAATATTCGGGACAAGCCTCTCATTTACAAATTGTAGAAATACATCTCCATTTGTTGTTCCACGGTGAATTCCAATTTCTATCAATCCGTCGGTGCAGATGATAGGAATGGCTGTGATTCTTGGATTCTAGTTTGAGACTTGCCTGCGAACTTCGGCGCGATAGCCACGGAAGCTGTAATCAGATTGTCTCATGATACGTCGGTCCTTTCAAAATTTTAAAAAAGGGAACGATAAAATTAATTGATATCACCATAAAGCAACTGCGATATGAGCCATAAATGTACTTACAAATCCACTCTCCTCAAGGAAAACCAACATCTCTGCGTTTAGAAGACAGGTGTCTGCGCGAAAATTGACGTTGGTTATCTCACTTTGTTGTCGTGCAACTTTTCTTAGCTAAAAGAAAGAGAAAACCTGTTTCAAATTGCCCAAGTGTCGCACGTGAAATTGATCGGAGTAAAAACTTACCGTTTTCCTAGTCACACCATTCCTTTGAAATTACCGGCAAATAGTTGAAACATGAAAGTGTCTGCCGAATACTCGTAGCATTTCTCTCGCAATTTCTGCTAATCCTCTCTCCGGGTACTCTAGCATTGCCTCCATCATTGCCAGCTCCTCACGTGGATGCATTCCAACAAGGTCAACAGGTCTTCGGGTTTTCCTTCCAATTACTTCACCCCGGCGTACGTACTTTCTTAAATACCTTTCTACTGACCGTACCGACATTGCAAGTAAACCTGCCGTTTCTTCAGTATCATAACCAAGGAAGAAATGCAGCCATACGGCCCGTAAACGCAAGTCTTCAGAGTACGATCTGGGCATGTTGATTACTCTTCAATGAAAATGAGTGGCTCATAAAACGCAAATAAGTGAATAGTTCAGAGGTTTCCCATAAAGCCCTTGGGTCTCATAGTTAATGGTTCATGCTTTCAACCGACAACGTTTTTTCAATCAGGTATATATTACCAGTAGCAGGTGACGTACTCACTCTTACCTGTTGCCCACCTGTTGCAAAAATGTTATCCGTACAGTTCTCTTTCTCTTTTTCTTTTTCTTTCTCGTTTTCTGAATAAATTTCTTTCTCAGAATCTACGAGATCTCTGAGGCGCCGTGGGTGCAAAACACTGAGACTGTCGTCGCTATCGGAATCAACACTAATATCGACAGGTTCCAAGTTTGTCCTGTCAAATCCTTCAGAGTTCTTGTTCCAATAGTTCTGAACTAGTTCCTTCTTTAGTAACTGGCCCACGTCTCAATTCTGGGGCTTTTTTTGATTCGTCGAAAGGCAAATGGCACTCAACGAGGCCGTCTACTTTCGTCTTCGGAGTACTTTGTTTTTTACTCTGGCTTCTTGGGTTGTAAGGTTCTTTTCTCTTTGCTAAAAAATTTCGGCATTAATTTAATTTGACTTACTTAGGCGTACTCTCTTCCTCCAATGGGTTACATCCCGTTATGTGAAGTCCCTTTGCCTCTTGTATTCTTTGTGTAATTGCCACTCTTCTCGACCAGTGTGAAAACAAAAGACTTTTTCACTTAAACGCCAGTGTGGAAACAGCTTTTGCCTTCACAAAAGGGTAAATAGACGGACGGGTAAAAACTCTGAAACTCTCTGGGAAAGTTCTTTTCCTGGGAACACTCGATCACTGCGGAAAGGCACGGAATCTCTTACTGCTGCTGAATACCCTTGAGATAGTGATCACAACAGAATTTGGCTCCAATGTAGAAGTTCATTCCAAGACTATACCGCGGGTGCAGTCGAAACATAATCAAAGAAAATCTTACAAAACACTGTTGTTTAGTGTAAGCCGATGACGCGATACAGATTACATCATGTACTAGCGAGGTAGATTACAGAACATAACAATCATTTCTAAAAGACTATTGGTGGAAACCTAAGCTTCTTTAAAAACATTAATTACTTCCAAAGCTTCACAGGTGGATAACGGCGTCTTACAGGGTGATTACAGCTTGAGGACTAAATACAGTTATGACTGTGAAATAACTTTACGCCTTATGATCAGCAGGTTATTTACGGCTTGGAGAAGTTAAGACTAAAGAATAAAGGATTTCTACATTGGCTTTTCATATTTTTATCAGCGAAAGCAAAATAACTAAACAACAATAAATTCTCTCTTCACATTTTTCTCAGCCAAGTGTCCAAAAATCGCAGACAATAACTAAGAACTTTCTAGTATATTTTTAGCTTCTAGCTACTTCAAACCAAAAGCGAAAGTGGTGAAGATGTTTCGCAAATTAGAGCCTAAGTCATTAAAAACTCTGAATGCCCGTTAAGACTGGCATTCGGCTAGAAAAATACCACAAATTGGTCTGTGTCGGGGAATATCCAATTATAAAGTGTCCACCGTTTTAAATAAGGTTGTTTATCCTTTTGAAAACAAGCTAATTATAAAGTAATAGGAAAAAATTGTTGTGAAGTATTTTGAAAGTAATTTTTAAGACGGATCTATCTTAACTTTTGAGTTTAGTTTTTCTTTCATTAAGTCTTGTTTTTGTCGACGTACTGTTTTCCTGTTTTGATCTTTTGTTTTACTTGTACTTAAAGTTATGCTTAGCTCGCGAATTTACTTGTTGCCATATTAGGAATGTTACAGGTGGTCGTGTTTGTGGTGTTAGAACTGTCCTTCGTTATTTGGTACCTATCAGCTGCGGCTGTGCGTAGGCTAATCTATTCTCTGACAATAGCAAACCTGTTGCAGTGTTAGCGATAAGAAATACAATAGAAATTCTTCCGGTCAGCTAACCCAAACATGCCCAGCTTTGGCTATTAAAACCGCTACTATACTTGAACTAGTTAATAGATTGGAGTAGAGAAGAGTAGGAGAAGTAGAGTAGTAGTAGAGTAAGCAGAAGTTGAAAGAAGATTAAGAAGAATAAAGGCCAAGATGTAAATCAGATTCCTGGTACCTCGTCGTGTAGCGAGCGAGTTGCTCGAACACACCCCCACAAAATTATGCACTTTTTGATAACCGAACAATCCGAGGCGGAGAAATGTTTCTCGCAATTAACAAAACAAATTACACAAACAGACAAAAACAACCGCAGCCAGGTCCTCTCAAGAAGCCTTCAGCACCAGTTCAAATAAGACTTCTTCCATTGTTTATAAATGGATATAACGTGGGATGATAGTCGTTTTGGCTAAAAAAGAAAACAAACAAGTTTCCTGACTTGAAGACTTTTTTATTTCTACTCAGTTTTCATTAATCGTTAATGAATAAATAAGCAAATTTTCCTTCTCACTTTTAGAAAACAAATGTTCTTTTAAACTAGACGATTGTGGCGAGTTTGTAACCAACCGATATAAGCGTTTGTTTTTCTGCGCCGCGGGTTACGAGAATTTTGTAGTTAATCAAAAAAGCAAACGTTTTTTGTTAGCTATGTTATAAAAAAATTGGTTCATGCTTTTAGCTATGCGTATATCGAATTATGTTTGCACTTGGGAAGTTTGGAGAGCACTCAAGAAGCTAGAGTTGCTCTCAACTACCCCTTAAGCAACTCTCACGCTTCGCGCTTTCCAAACTTCCCACTTGCATCCATAACTCGATACACGCACGCTAAGCATGAACCAATTTTTAACTTTCGAATAGAAAAACATTGTCTGGTGAGACAGTTTGCTTTCTTATATTCACTTCACTTATTTGTTGTACGAACTGCTGATTGGCCCACAACGAACCTTAATTCTTGGAATGTATTGTTATTTTCCCGTAATCTGATTGGTCAACTCTCCCTAAGTGGTCCCGGTTACAGTAGGCGCACTGCAATAGGCTCTTTGCAGCTAATCAATCAAGTGGTACAAATCCGCCATACTGGAGAGCAAGAGACGCAATGGGACAAGACAAACAAAGAACACACATCATTTAAAATGGTAATTTCCTTTGTTTGACTTCTCTCCGCGTCCCTTGCTCTCGAGCATGACGGTTTTGTAACACGTGAGTGATTAGATGCAAAAGGCCTATTCTTGTGGATTGTTCTGAATCGCTGGACGAATATGGCGACAATTTCTCAAATAAGAGGCATCCAATTCAGCCAGTACCTCATATCGCCTGGGCCTACTGTCAGCTGGCTGCTGGACCACTGTGGCTTTCTGCCAGATTGGTTTCTTGGGACGTAACTGGAACCTAACACTCTGAAATTGATGTAGACATTGTTGAA
This sequence comes from Porites lobata, assembly GCA_942486035.1. NCBI lineage: Eukaryota > Metazoa > Cnidaria > Anthozoa > Scleractinia > Poritidae > Porites > Porites lobata. Next base: position 581,800 of record CALNXK010000069.1, read on the forward strand.
TTTCTTGGCTTTCCGATTGTAATGATCACCTCGGCCTTGTTTATGTGCTACCTGCGTCTCCCTGCTGATCTCTAGATTTGGGTGCAGATTTTAATGTATAGGAAGGAGAAGTTGATCTGGTAGGATTAGGGTCGCGCGTAGATCAGTATTGCATGATCAGAACCCGACTCTTTTGCTTTGTAGATCAGGCCAACTTCAACAGAAAGCTCTTTACGGTAATTAAAGTAAAGTTACACTCGTCCTGGGAGTTGCTGCTTCTAAAGCGGCCAACCGTGAAAGATGTAATTTCGTAACTTGTTTAGAGCTGGATCAGCAGTGGTGACCACTCTGGTTCTGTCAAGTCGGTTGTCTGTTGCTGGGACGGTTGAAGTGATGTGAATCACATCCATCTGCTTTGATAGGCTTTGGACTGAGAGGGACGACTCAACTTAGGGAGTATGTCCTTCCTACAAGTGCTCTCCACTTGAAGGTCGTATCTGGCAAGCCTCAGAAGAGGTCGTTGACGTCTCAGACTGGCAGTGACAATACTTTTGTTCCAACTCATCTCCAGAGGTTTGAACTCTAACTGGCTCGCCAAACACATAGTTTTGCAGCCTCTCAATGGGGAAGGGCGACTCCTATCAATTCTCTCTCGATGTTGGATTAGTATTCCTCGCCGGGAGTGAGGGTTCTGGATACCTAGATCACGGCAGTATGGAATCTATTTGTTAACTGTGTGTGCCCTTATTTTCTTCAAAACAATGAAAGACCAATAAACCGTCAGCCCTGAAAGTGATCGCGGTCACCTACAGGAGGTGGTGGTTTACGAGAGGTTCCAACGTAAGGCTTTGACTGGGTGGTCGCTTACAGGAGGTCGTCGCATATAGAGGTTCGACTGTATTCAATATGTATACATATTTTAAATTTTGCATTTGTAACATTTTATAGCAAGAGTTTGTCTTATTTGCGTATTTTAGTTCAGTCCTACATGTTAGTCCATATAGGTTGCACTGTGCGTCCTACTTGGTTAGCGCTTCGAATTTCTACTTTTTACGCAAAAGATGATAATAATATTATTGTTATTAATAATAATAATAATATTATAATAATAATAATATTGTGCTACACTTATAGACTAACAGTCGAATGTTAGACGATCACGTTTTACACAACTGTCGCTCCAGTGGCACGCACTCCGAGCTTATTTACAATTATATTAAAAAAGAAAAACAATAATTTTCTTCCACTGATTCATAATTTCTTGGTTTACCAAGCTGCAGGAGACTTGCATTAAGCATAGAAAGTAAAACTTAAACAACTTTTTCGCATTTCAGTCTAAACACTCAAACCAGCGCTCGCAATGCCAATATCACTGAAACTGGCCGTACCGCTTCCTTTTAACAGCAGTTTCCAGGACGCTATAAACTCTATCAGTTTTATATAACTGTCACGTGTTTCCTTCTCAAATAAAGGGGTTACCTTACCTTACCTAGGTAACACTTCGACAAAAACAATTCTCGATCTCTTACAGTGGCAACAACGCTCTCTCTGCCAAAAAGGCTTCCATTACTTCTTTCATTTACTTCTTTGATTAATGAAATTGCCCGAGATCGACCACGTAATTTTTTTTTACATCGCGTGCGCCCGGCCATTGGCAGTCATGGACAGTTGATACGCCATCTCTTGAGCTCATCAGCATGGCATAGCTTTCAAGCTGTACGGTCAAAAGGACTGCAGGGTCGTATAGTTTGACCAATTTACCATTTGCAGATCTCCTCTAATACACCTTGTTTGCCCCCAATATTTTGCATGAGCTTTTTCTTTAATTTCTGTTGGGACGACTGTAATACCAAGGGGAATTAAAAAAATGGGGAGGGCAATCATGGTGTATTATGGGAGATTTACAAATGGTGAATGTATTCAGATTGTTTCATTTACAAAATCCCAGCCTGCGTGCAGACGAATCCTATTTCCTTAATGCAGGCCACAAAAACGCTGAAACAGCTCTAAGAAAATTTACCTGTTACATCAATCCAGATGGAAATGTTTATTTTTCCTGCCTTGTTTTCTGCAATGCAAGCATATTGCCCTGCGTCTTTGAATGTCACGTTGATGATTCTTAATGTATTGTTGTTGTTCTGGAGAGGTGCTCCGTTCTTTGTCCAGTTTACCTCTGGAGGAGGGTCACCATCCAAAATGCATTTAGTATCAAACGCAGAGCTCAGTGAAAGTGACTGATTCCTCAGTTTTGGGTTCACTTTGGGTGGAACTGAAAAAATTAAGCTTTTATTAATGTTTTTCGTGTCTAGCATGCACTTACAAACAAGCAGATTGAGGATGGAGGTTCTTGAAGACCTTTGGAAAGAGTAAACGCTTCTAGAAGCCGCTCTTGGGACCAGCTCTAGAATCTTGGGAGATATCAGCACATAGAAATTGTATGGAAACATGATAACGTTTGGCATGGGGGGAGTATTTAAATGACACCGGTTAAATTGAGTCAAATTTTAAGATTGGTGTAAAAGAAATCCCATTTTTTGCTTATCCTGTCCCACACAATGAAAATGGGGTCGATATTAACGTCATACGTAACGGTTTTGTAACTGATGTGCTTTGCCCTTTTTGGATTTTATTATATCAGAAATTAAAGCAGAAGTTAAAAGATTAAGTTATTTTATGACACGATTATGCATCACTTTCCTTAGATCCCATCATGAGTATGCTATTATAACAGTATGATCTTATTCTACTGGTAATTTCTCACTATACTGAATAGCTCTTGCGCTAACACGAAAAACTATACTGGATAGGAGTTCACACATGAGAACGGTGATTTCGGTGCAATTCCTGTAACGAAGCAAGGCCGTGAGCAGCGCCGATCTTGGAAGTGGACCAACACATAAAGTACAGGTTTCTGCAACCTTCGTGGCAGTGTCGTAGTCGAAGAAAAATGACTACGAACGGGGACTGAAACCCACTGAGACGAAAGTAAAACTTCAGAAGTGAGAATTGGGATTTAGTGCACCAAACCCTCTCGGCTCTTGTGGAATATTTGTTTCACACCTACAATACCTCATATAGTACACACCATTCATAGGACGCTGTCATGATGCAAAATACTTTAGAGTATAAGTCGCTATTGAACCCGCTACTAAGTATGTATGTTTAGTGTTTAGGATGAGACGGAAGTGTTGGGATAAATAGAAATCACCAAAAGTGTAGTGGCCTGGTCTTGCTTAACACTGCGGTTTGTGAGAGTCTGACAGGCCAATAAGCGTACACCTGTACGTGCTGACTAACAGTACAATGACGATTTGCGAGTTTACTTCTACACATTCAGCAAAGCATTTATTCTCAGATAAAACGCAAAAAGAAGTCTCTAACCCTTTACTGTTCAAAATGAGTGCTGTTCATCAAAAAAGTAACAGTTTTTAAACGGGAAGTGACAAAGGAAGCAGCCGCAAAAGGTAAAAGGAAACATATGTCTTACTAGTACAAACTGAAAAGAAGCGAATCTTTGCTGACGTCATTGTTTATATTTTTCCTCATTAGCATACGACGTAACTCTTAGAAGCCATGGCCGTATGTGCGAACTAAATTCCAAAGTTAAAAGAGCTGATTAACTTTGGCAATTTGTGCGATTTTCGGTTCTTTGCAAGTAAAACTGAAGGAAATACCAGCCATCAAATTCTGCCAAGTTTCTGGGTGGCTAAAAAGCTAATGAGCCATACTTTCTCCAGCAGTAAAATTTCGAGTTTTTAAAAGAAAATTTCTGATAATGCACTCGGTATATCGGGCTCAAATTTCTAGAGATTAATAAAATTCTATGCTCTTTCAACATTCAGACGGTTTGTTTTATTAGCTCGACCAAATATTTATAAGCATGTGTTAATGAGGCAAAAAAATGTAAACAAAGATTCGTTTATAATAACTACGTCAGTGGATCTTCAAGCAAATTCTAAAAGTCAAAGTGGTAGCAAGAAAACCATGCGTTTTATGTCGCCTGCTGAGCTGTCGACCAAAAGTTGCCTTTAGCTGCTATGATCCTTAACAATTACAACATTTTACTGAATCCAATTATGAAGCCAATAAGCTTCCAGAATTTCGCAAGGAGGAGGAAGTTTGGTTACAATTTGTGTATCTAAAGTTACCTTATATTGTATTCTCTAAGAGACAATTAGATCGTGTCTGACAAAGGGTGGGTAGTAATTAGATTTGTGATGTAGGTGATGCACTTACCATAAACGGTTAGAAAGATTTCGCCAGAGGAGGAACCAGCATAATTCTCTGCTTTACAAGTGTACAACCCCTCGTCTTCAGCTTTAACTTTTGTTAAGTGCAACATCCTTCCCTTTTCAGATCGGGTTAAGTTATCCTTAGACCAGTGTATCTCCGGTGTTGAACCCTCTTGAATCGAGCAATTTAGACTTACGTTATCACCTTTTAGCACGGCACCAATTGGTCCTAACACCTTTACAACTGGTGCGACTGAAAAAAATTTAAAAAGTCTAAAATTGGATTAGGCGTACACTATATAGAATTGTATTTTTTCTAAAATTTTACTCGGGTTTCCCATTGCTCAGAAGTTGTAGCATACCAGCCAGTATCTGAAATGTCATTGGTTCAACTCGAAAAAAAGGTAAAAAACTCAATCTCCGTATTCAGATAGCCTGAATTTCAGCCGTCTCCTCCAGTCGAAAACTCCAGACAAAGACGTCTGAATGTACGAGCCGCTAATGCTAGTGCTAAAGCTAATGTCCTCTCCTCGACTACGTATTCAGATGGAATCAAACATCAACTTATGTTCCCTGCTAGCGGTGGTCTCTCACGGCGCGAGAAAAAAATAAGAGAGAGGTGAGAGACGCTACCGGCCACCGATGCGCTGTCCATCACGCATGCACTGGCATTTCCTCAACATCTAGTAACTGTTTAGTCACGAGTGACTCAACTTACAGAACCGGTTTGCGCGATACCAACTGTGGGCTCAGAAATTTCCAGCGTGCAGTCTGAACAGGGGACGCGCATTCCACACGAAACGAAATCGGTTTTGAAAAGTAGTAGGTTTCGATCACAAAAGTAGTTGGCGGCTGCATGAAAGAACGAGTCCAGGGCCGGCTCTCTTTCTTTTCTCTCTTTCTTTTCTTGCCGTGAGACCCCTCTGCTGGCGGGAAAGAACTTAACAATCCAGCTTAAACAACTGAATGTCTGTTTTCTACAGTTATTTAACGTGTTTGTTAGCTCGGTCTCTACAGTAAAAGCCCACGACTAAGAACCTGTTAGGCTAAAACCTGCTAGTTAAGTCTCCTCTATATAAGAACCTGTTTAGCCTAAAATTTGAAACAGGTTCTTATTTTCTGAAAGAAGAAATACTGTGCACTTGAACAAAAAGATAACTCAACATCTAGAATCCTCTTTGGAGACATACGTGCCTCATAACTCCAACTGCACTGAATGTAATGGTATGTAGATTTTATATGAGGAATAAGCTGAACCACTTAATACCCCTAGCTATATTGTATTTTTTCCTTCAGAAAGTAAGAACCTACTTACCAACCTGAATAGGCTAAACATGTCGTAACTACCATTTATATAAGAATCTGTTTAGGCTTACTTGGAAAAATCCAGGTACTAAGTCGCGGGGTTTTACTGTACGCTTCAAACATGCTGTAGTGGCCTAATTACACCAATCTTAAAGTAAAGAACCGTTTCCTTGACAACGACAGTTAAACAGCCAGAGTGCTCCATTTAGCCTTGAGATTTGCTTGTTGAAATTTCAAATTAACATAAAGTAACTAGGCTGAGCAGGGTTTTTAAGTATAGGTAATCACATGATTTCGAGTGCAATTTGGAATAAATAAGCACGAGTAAATTTTTCGAAGACCAACAAAAGTGCTCGAGCCCGTAGGGCGAGTGCACTTTGTTGTCTTTGAAAAATTTGCAAGTGCTTGTTTATTCCAAATTGCACGAGAAAACTCATGGGATTACTTATTAATGATATACACGAAAAAAATAACTACAACAAAATATTTTGACAGGGCGCGCTTTTTTTAGTTCATTCAACTGATTAGCTGAAACAGATTACAACGGTTGTCAAATGCAAACTTTTACAAGACCGACACTTTCAAAATCATTCAAATTAGAACTTGGAAATGTGTGAGGATTGATTTAACACCTTTCAAGCGTTTTACATTTATGTAAAGGAAAGTCGCTTTACAATAATCAGGAAAAGTAAACATTCAATCAGAATCATCCTCAATAATGAAAGCTCGGCGTTTACAAGAACTGGGCTGCCGTTTTGAAATCTCAGGAGCTCGCTTCGAGCGGCCAATGATGAAAGACACTTGACAGTTGTTGAACGTGTTCATCATGGTCTGTTTCTGGGACCTCATCACGGTTGGATTCACGGAGAAATTCTGAGCTTGGAAACCTGAAAATGATGGCGGGAATTGGTTTTCTTTCGACGCTGACATCGATGGGCCGGCCAATGTGTGTGGTGCGGGCACGTTCGTGTTTACCGGAGCGAGTGGAGCCACAGTTGCTGTGACGTCGGAAACTGCCATTCGCTTCTTCTCAACACTGGGGTTTTCATAATTTCGTTTGGATATTGCACTGGAGCGTAGTCGTTGCTCTTCCTTGTCGGCTTCATCGCAATCGTCAAGGGATTGTACGCTTCGGTGGCCTGTGACCTTCACAATATCGGAGCGTTCAACGTTTGCTTTCTTCAGCTGGCTGACTGTTGTCTTTTTAGCACTGTGATTTGTGAACTTTTTTGTGACTTTCTTGAAGGCTAGTACCCGCCACAGTTGTTTCGTTCATGTTGCTAATAGTGTTCTCGCCCATTGGTTGAGTTTTGAACCAGATGTTGTCATTCAGTCTTCGGTTTCTTTTGATACTGAGGTAGAAAGGACCTGACCATCGCATGTTTAGTGGTTTTCGCTCAACAAACTGCTTGAAGAGAGCAACCGGACACCTTTCTCCTCCAGCAAAGAACATTAGTGGCTGAAAATCTCTGTTCTTTCCCTGCAGTCCGCCCTGTCTGGTCTTCGTTGGACCTTCGGTAGACTGCACGAGCTCCATGCCTTCGTCATTTTTACAGAGTTGAAAATCTTCCATTTTCATTGCGTGGTGTTCTTGACTGCCGCGGAGACCAAAGAACTGCGTCAAAAGCCACCACATAGAAGAAATAAGCGCTTCTGGAGTTTTGGAACCAAATTTTTCTGCCTCTCAGAACACCTCTTCTTCTTCCTCAGTTAAACTTCTGTCTTATTTGGACGTTTGCTCATACTGGATTGGCGAAGCCGCCGAGCTTTCGCCTCTAAAACTTGCTTGGAAGAATGGAACTCCCTGTCTCTTATGATGGAAAACTTGTATCCTTTCTCATTTAAATGTCTATCAAGTGCAGCTATCATCACTCTTAAGCTGTCTGGCTTGTAGTCGCCACCGTTTCTGTTTTTTACTTCAGCGTAGAATGTTTCAAGTAGCTTGTTTAGTTTTTCTGGCTCGTTTTCCTCGATTTTGTTGACAATATTTTTGTGTTTGCACCACGTCTCCCACACATTCAGCAAGAAAGACGTACCCTTTACTGGTTTGGGTTTTTGGAAAATTTTTTAGCTCTTCGATCGTTGTTTCACTCGCAAAACCAAATCGTTGTTTGCCGAAAACCCTGGCGATTTTCCACCGCGTCTTATCTCAAATTTTCCGCCAATATGTTGCTATAGAAACAGCTCTAATCTGATTGGTTCTTGTTGGTTTCTTTTGTGTTTTCAGCCAATCAGAAAGCATTTGTAATTTGCACTCGTGTTGCAAGTTTGCCCTCTTGCTACACATTTTGCACTCGTGTTACAGAAGAGCTCCACTCCTTTCTCAGCCAATCAGAATTGAGTAATTTTTTCGTGTATATTATTATCTTTATTACACAAACTTTCGAAGGCATTTGTTTAGCTCCTGCAGGAAGATTTCTACAAAAGGAATTGTGAATTTTTTTTGTATTTGAAACCACTCTGTAAAAAAACTATTTTAAGCTTATTTATGAACATGTCAGCTAAATAAAGTAACGCAAGACTTCATTTGCATTTGTAAACAAAAACTTTTTTACCTGTCTCATCAATAAAATCAAGTCAAACAAACAAAGCTTTGCCTGTGAAAACTTCCAAATCGAATTTCGTCGCCTTCTTTGTTTATTTCGGGAACAGCTTGTTTGATTATTTGTGAAATTTCTCTGCTTGTTACGACTGCAAACCGGGAAACCATTAAATTCGTAACGACCCGCATCTTACGCGAGTTTAGCCTGCGTGGCAGGCGTTTGAAAGGGAAGGGAAAGGGAGTTTTAGGTACGAGAGAAACGAGAGAGGCGCGCGTGGAGGGAGGGAAACGCCTGCCAGGAGACCATTGTTTTTCTCGTTTTTAACATCCACCAGGCGAATGTTAAAATCTTGATTGATTCATCTTCAAAACATGTCAATCACGGCCTTAATACCTTAATCCGATTGGCTGAAATCAACATCACGCTACTGAGTACCTTAATCGATCTTTCAGTAATCAGTGAGGCGTGATGAGATTTCTGTATGGAATTCATCGTTTTAGAACGATTAGAAACTGAAGGTATCTATTTCAGCTTGAAAGGAGAATAGAAGAGAGCAGTTTAAAGACTCGTATGAAGGAAAAGACCTGTCAGCTAGATGAGTTTTGCTGACTTGTTTTGAGAAGTCTTCCAATGGCTTGTTTTACTCACTAGAAAAGAGAATGGAAAAATCACGCTGCCTGTGTGATTGTTATCTGCTGTTTGACCTCAAACGCCTACCACGCAGGCTACGCTTTATCAACGACCAGATTGTTGAAGACGAAGCGATCTATAATCCTTAGCGATTTTTGGTTTGAGGACTTCTTCTTGCTGGTTGTAGACGTTATAGAGCCGCCAGGAACTGACTTTCTAATAATAATATTGATTGCAGAAAACAGTACGCGAAATACGACTTAAATAAGCGCAACGCGGCCAGACTTATTTGACAGCTAGTCATTCACAGTTGCGTTATTTTTGCATACAAAATTAGTAGGCGGGATGGCGAAAACAATGGTTTCCTGGCAGGCGTTTCCCTCCCTCCCTCCTCGCGCGCCCCTCGCGTTTCCCTCGCGCCCAAAACCCCCTTTTTCCTTCCCTTTCAAACGCCTGCCACGCAGGCTAACGCGAGTTTGGCGTCTCTGGCTCCAAGAAGCTGCAGGTGAATCAGTGAATAGCGTCGGATACCCCTTGTTTGAGTAGCCAATCAAAGCACGCGAAAAACAATATCCACTGTTTTAGTATAATTATACCAAACTCAGTTATTTCTTGGCGATGTTTTTGCACCTCGATTAAACCATAACAATAATCAGTTTGGTCGAACGGTAACGCTACTGAATCTACGAAATTCTTCGCGATTGCACCGGTAGAATCATTTGGCTGTGCCCTTTTTAGACATTGTGTCATGGTTAGTCTCAATAAACCAACTCGAGACGCTCAGGGGCTGCAGATTATTAACTTTATAAGTATAACCGTACGGTAACTTTTGGTTTCCCCTTTTATTCCACTCGTTTACATACCTATTACAGAAACATTTATGACTTGGGATTCGGTACCAATGCTGTGTTTTTTGTTCTGTTTCATAGTGCAGGTGTAGAGTCCCTCGTCTCCTGGTAGAACTGGACTGACGAACAAGCTCCCATTAAGCAACTGTATGAATCGACCTTTATCAAAGGTTTTGTTACCATGCCTTTTCCACTCAAATTGTGGGACTGGAGCTCCTACTCCACTGCACTTTATATCACCTAGCGTTCCATTTTTAAGGGTTTGTTGGGGACGCACATTTGTAAATTCCGCTTTCAAAGAAATACAAAATATTTAGATTTAGCCAGGGCTAATTGCGAAGTTCCTGTTAATAAATTCATAATTTAAATCAAACAATAAACTTGTAATCCACAAATCAGTTAACTTTAGGGCATATTCATGCGACTTTTGAGAGAAAGGCTAAGTGACTTTAGAGAAAAGTAATTTGCAAAAAGTCCAAGAGTGAAAGAAATCTTACATGGAGTTAAAAGTCTTATATGTAGACCCAAAAAATAGCAATCATCTTCGATCACAGTCAAGAGCCATAATGGCTCTTGATCTAGCCTGTGCCAGGCTCTCAGATAGTATAGTGGGAACGTATTAAAACGAGCAAAGCGAAAATAAGACGCGCACGACTTGGGAAAGGGGGCGGTGGCGGCGGGAAAAATGGGAGAGAGAACCTGTTAGCATTTCTTTAACAACCCTCCTCCGTCCATTTTTGTCACGTCTGGATTCAGCTGTCAAAACTGTTAACACTTCAGTTAGCTACAATCATTCTCACGTTTCTCGCGTGAGCATTGCACGCGACGCGAACTCCTTGTGCGATGTGTGGAAATTTATGTCTTCGAATTCGTTATCCTGTGAGAGCATCCGTTTTTTTGGCTCCAGTTTATAGCAATAAAAGGGGGTGGTAAGTTTTTTCCTCTGTTGGGTAGGTTATGCTCTGGAAGGTTCTACATTGTCACTGAGCAAATGTGATTTAAGCCGCTTGTTTCACACTGAGAGGTCATGGCACACATATCGATTTACTGTGGCGTTTGTTTCTGGTCGACAGGATTTGCCCTCTGATGAGAGAGCATTTTCTTTGACCTCTAATTTGAAGCTTAACGCTTTTTATTGCGGCTGAATAAGGGTTTTAATTTTCTCCAAAGTGCCTTTTGGATCTGACTAACTAAGTGATTTTCTTTAGTCCGTGAATTAATGTAATATTTTTCTGCAAGTTGTATCACGCTGGGCCCAGCTCGTTAGTTTTCTTTGCAGAATGTTAAATTATCACGGATAGTGATTTACAGATCCAGAATTATAAGAATGAGGTGCAACTTAAACTTAAGCTACATCAACTAAGGAGAATTGCATTGTGACCTAGTAAACTCCAGCTTGATAATGTTTCTCTGAAAATAGTGTGCGTCTTTTGACTGGAGCGCGTAGTTCCTTCCTTGGTAATAGCGCAATAAGCTTAACAGTCTTTGGACTGTTTTGTTATTGCCACGACTCCGGATTACCGAAAACAATTTCGCACTTTCCTTCTCTCGCTTTCTTCTCGTCCTCCTCTCCCTCTTCACCGATGCCAAATAGCTGCGGCCGAAAATCCAAGCTTTTTCAGTTGTTCCACTTGGTCTCACATTATAGATATCAGCGGCGAAACGACTATTGTCGTAGAGTTTTCTAGGGTTAGAGCAGCCTTAGCCAAGCGTGGGGATAGCTGAAAGATTAAACTTTTGCCGAAACCGGTGGGCATAATACCTAAAACATCGTTACCGCGAGCCAAGTCGCAGACACTCGTCTAAAGCACAAGACAACGCGGATTCATGAAGATCACACGCACGATTCGCGTTAGCCATCTTGGTGATGACAAACTGATGACCACGCTACTAGGTGATGATGTTAACTGTCACAATTGACCAAACAGAGGGTATATCAGGAGCTGATATACCGGAACAGGCCGTTAAAAAAATGCGTACAGGCTCCGCCGCCCTGTCTCTCCCCAGCCCCCGCGCGTTTTTCGCATTTCTTATTACTGAACGACTTTCCACCACCATCTCGGAGCCTGGAACAGGCTACTCTTGATCACATTAGAGTAGGCCTGGAAAACAAATTCTTCCCAAACAAAATAGCCCAGTCGTGCTCCTAAAGGGTTTATTGGACAGCACCGAAATATATTTTTACGCTATGAAGGCCAGTTATAAGACACGATAGTTCTCGGTGGCAGCCAATTTACACGTTCTAATTTATAGGTTGCATTTGTCTGTCTAAAATTGAGGCCAGAATAACAAATCAGCCCGTTTATTTTGTGTTCGATAAGTTTGCTTTGCAAAGTATTGCCAACAAATCTGGTGGTGTGCAAACCAGCCTTTTATACTTTTTATAGCGGAGCTCCATTCGTGCGCGAAGCGCGCGACAGCGTAGCCCCACACCTAAGGAAATGTAGTAATCTACCCATCCGAGAAATTTTGATAATCACGTGACCGTACGTCCACCCGTCCGCCTGCACCATAAGCATACCAATGTAAAATAACTCAATAAACAGGTATGGTAGCCTAAATGCAACTCGAGGTTATTTTGGCGGGAAATCGCTTAGGCACCTGCGTCTTGTAAAGCAACGAAAAGGAAAGTGAAACTTGTTTCTGTATCCGTGTTATCTGAAGTATTAAGCTTAGATTAATTGTGATGCCCACAAATTTAGAAAATGGAGAAAGAGAAAGACAGAGAAAAAGAGAAAGTAGGCGACAGGCCAGCGAAGCTCAAGGAGAGAAAAAGCAACAGAGAGCTAGTGCGAGATATAGAAAACAAAGGAGACATTTTTCTTGAAAGAACAACATTAAAATTTTGTAGTGGTGGTGAGAAAATGAGAAATGCTAGTGACCACCAAGGGGAAATTAACGGCAGTGATAAAAAAGTAAACAAGAACACGCACGACATTTCCTCCATAAAACGTGTAACTAGGAAGCTTCTGGAAGTTTCACGTTGTAGTTGTGCAAAACAACGGCAAAGAAATGTACAAAAAAAGGGTGATGCACGTGCATAGTTGATTTTTTGCTAATTAGGCCTATTTGTTTTCACCATTCTCTTTGTCTTCGCCGCTTAGCATTACATGATTTAATATTTTGTATGAGCAAACTATAAATATTATCGAGAGCTTCGCCTTTAGCCCTGGCTAAATCTATATATTACATCACATCTGAGGTAAACAGTACTATAAGGCGCTGTTTTTTTTTTTATCGTACAGACCTCGGACAGAATGCACTTTTCCACAATTTTGCAAGACAAATTCACTCATTCAATATGCAGGGCGATCGAAGCACGCGTTTCTTTTGTACAACAAATTTAAGCAATAGAAAACGTTTTCCTTGTTTGTATATCCTGATATAAACACGAGAGGGGTTGGGAGAATTCGAGACAGTTATTCAAACCCGAGACGAAGTCGAGGGTTTGCATAACTGTCGAGAATTCTCCCAACGCCTCGAGTGTTTATATCAGGCTATGCAAACACAGGGAAAAAGTTTTCTATTGCTTTTATAAAATAAATTTCCCGAGAAAAAACGCAAAACTCTTTGTATGGCACTGATTGGAAGAGAAATTCTTACCATTCTTACCAAGTCTTGTCCACGAAGTCTTCCACACGTAATCAGTTCTTGTTTTGCAAAAAGATGCTTTCCAAAATACGGACTTTTCTCACTTAAAATGTCAGCTCAAGCGAAAAAAAATTGACACACTTTCTTTGTAACGATTTTCCAAGTTTCAGCCGACGAAGGAATGGGTAAATAAAGTAAACGTGTCGAGTTTTGAACTTGAAAACTTTTCCAAATTCGTGCTTGCGTGATTAGCGCGCGAAAAGCAAAACATTTTGATGCCACAACCATGTTTACATACTCTCATGCAAACACTCCTCTCAGCCAATCAGAGCGCGCGTACTATCTTAGTTATTTTATAATATAGAATTGACCACATTATAAAACGTTTTCATGAAGAGAATTCTATAATGTCGGGACTGTTCAGTCAGAACAATCTGCTCCTATGTGGTATGCACGGTAATAATGGGCTTTTAGAGAAAACGTTCAAAAAAATTTCCAAAATCACCTATACGGCTGCCGGCTCTCACTTTTGACAAGCGCCAAACTTGCAGTGCGACCTGTTGTGTGTTTCAATGAACATTAAGAGTTACGCTTCAAAATAATAAATAGTTTATTATGTTTATTTTTTATATATGGTTTTACTATGTGTAATCTTTAATTGCGTTTGATACGCGCGGCATTTTGAGTGCTCCTACAAGTGATGTTCATGTACGACTGAAAACAACCGGCACAGTGATTAAAATTGCGAAAGAGACTACTAACAATCAACAAAAGAAATAGAATTCGGTGAAACATTTACAGAGACAGCGATTTTTATTCACGAAAACAAGTATTGAGGATAAGGTGTCTCTAAAAATCATGAGTAATGTATACTAAGCATATACTCTCAAAACCTTTCAGATTTCTGTTTTAAGCCGGCTTCCCTGTGGTATTTATATTTTTTAAGATGAACTCGAGGCAAGAAAATCGCTCAAAGCTTTCTTTTCACAGCCAACATTATAACTAAATTTTCTCCGGAACGTTTTTTTTCTATTGGGGTCAGAAAGTGTCTTAAAACTCTTTAAAGTTCTGTAGGTTTATATCAAACCTGATACTAGTTCAGATCATTGCTTCAAATCTTACAAACGTGCATAAACTAGCCGCATAAACTACGCTTAACTTCATGAAACCAGAAAAAAAGCAAACATCAAATACAACAATTGCTCAGATGAAGCAACTGAAAGCCATCAAGTAAGGCCAGAATCGCTTGAGACTTTTCAACCTTCTTACGCATCCAGCAAGGTAAAGTGAGTAAGCTCATTTTCAAAAACTTTGACAAGCGGCGCATTTATCAACCAAAAACCCAATAAACAAACCAGCCATGAATAACAGAAGAATCTTGTGAGCACCTGTATTTCATTTTGTACATGCAGTGGAAAAAGACAGTTAAAAACATCAAAAGATGACACAAAACTCTGTCAGCGCCAGCAAACAAGATTCCAGGTGCTGCATAAATTTTCCACAAGAACTCACCTGTCAAATTTTGACCAATCGGAGCATAAAAACTGGAAGTAGAGCGTGACCAACGCGTGACCATGTAGTGCCCATCCCCGTGGTGCGGACGGACGGTCGGGCGGTCGGTCGGTCGGTGTTCGGTCACGTGATTACCAAATTTTCTCGCATGGATAGATTTTCTCGGCTATGGGGCTCCTCTCGAGCGCGCGAAGCGCCACTAATATTTATTTCATGAAATTAATAGTAAATGCGGAGGACTCATTTTTTTTCAAACTGGCACTGCGAACAAACACTAGTTTAACTGAAACCGCCGTTAATGAAAAAAAAACACGGAAAACGGGAGAAAACACAGAAAAACATAGGAAACAGGAGAAAACAGGGGAAAACATTGAAAAACAGGGGAAACAGGGGAAAACTTAGGGAAACATGGAAAACATAGGAAATAGGAGAAAACAGAGAAAAACATGGGAAAACATAGGAAAAGAGGAGAAAACAGAGAAACCAGTGGAAAACAGTGGGAGACATTGAAAAACAGGGGGAAACAGGAAATAACATGGGAAAACGAGAAAACATAGGCAAACCGGAAAAACATAGGAAAACTGGAAAAACAGAGGACAACATGGCAAAACATGGGAAAACAAAGAAAAAAGTAGAAAACAGGGGAAAAATTGAAAAACAGAGAAAAAAGGAAATAACATGGGAAACATGGGAAGATGTCTGTAAACAAGGTAACAAACAAAGGAAAACAGGAGAAAACAGAGAAAAACACGGGAAAACATCGGGAAACAGGAGAAACCATAGAAAATAAACAGACGAAAACAGGAAATAACATGAGAATACAAAAAAAAAAACATGGGAAACATAGTAAAGCATGGGAAAACAGGAGAAAACAGGGGAAAAGATAGGGAAATAGGGAGAAACATGGGAAAGCATAGGAAAACAGTGGAAAACAGTGGGAAACATAAGAAAACAGGAAATAACATGGGAAAACAAGAGAAAAGATGGCGAAACACTTGGAAAACACGAAAAAAAACATAGGAAAACATAAGAAACCAGGAGAAAACAAAGAAAGCACGGAAAAACATAGGAAAAAGTGAGAAAACAGAGATTATAACATAGCGCGCGTGCTTGCCCTATATAAGTCCTATTGAGCCACTATGAACAAAACATAAACATCTTTTAAGCAAATCCAAACCATACTCCACGACTTCTTAAGAACATGTGAGCAAGCATTTTTGTCAGCTATGTTATAAAGGAATTTGCTCATGCTTTTAGCTGTGCGTATATCCAGTTATGGATGCACCTGGGAAGTCTGGAGAGCACTCAAGAAGCTAGAGTTGCACTCGGCTATCGCCTCATGCAACTCTTACGCATCTTTCGTGCTCTCCAAACTTCCCGCGTGCATCCATAACTCGATATACTCACGCTAAGCATGAACAAATTCTTATATGTATCTTAATTGTAATATATAGATTTAGCCAGGGCTAAAAGTGAAGCTCCCTTTAATAAATTCATAATTTAAATCAAACAATAAACTTGTAATCCAGAGATTGGGGCACATTCAGTTGACTTTTGAGGCAAAGGCTAAGTGGTTTTAGAGAAAAATAATTTGACAGTAGTGAAAGAGGGAAACAAATTTTACATCGAGTTATTAAATAGTCTTATTTGTACACCCAAAAGTAGCAATCATGTTCGATCACAGTAGATTAGGCCTGGAAAACAAATAGACCTATTCGTGTATTGTATTTGCATTAGCTGTTGCATCATAATGTGGCATTCACCAGTCTCTCCAACATTGCTCCGTTAGAAAGACTATGGATAATTGGACAACCCCCGAAATATAAACACGCGCCACGATAGTCCTTGGTGGCAGCCAATCTACACGTTGCATTCCTCTGTCTAAAAGAGAGGCCAAAATAAAAAATCAGCCCGGATTTTTTGTATTCGACAAGTTTAGGTTACTAGTAAATCTTGGCGACGAATCTGGTGGCGTGTAAACCAGCCTTTTAAACATAATTTTCCTCATCACGTCTCAGGTAAACTACTATGAGGCCCTTTTTTCATCATACAGAATTTGTTCTTTTTTGCCCTATTTAAACCTAGAATTCTGCGGTTTTTCACAATTTTGCAAGAGAATTTGCACTCATTCAATGTCCACGACGATCAAAGCACGCGCTTCCTTTGCACAACAAATTATAGCATTGAATTATAAAACGTTTTCATGAAGAGAATTATATAATGCCGGGACTTTTCAGTCAGAAAAACCTGGTCCTATGTAATATACAGGGTAATAATTATGGGCTTTTAACGAAAACGATAAAAAAAAATTCCCCAAATCACTTTTCGGCCAGCCGGACGGGTTCTCACTTTTCACAGGCACCAAATTTGCGGTGCGATTAATAGAGTTACCATTTACGCTTCAACATGATAGAGAAATTGTTATGTTTAGGTTTTATTTCCCTTTAATTATTAAACTGTGTATGGTTTTGTTATGTGTAATCTTTAAAAGCGAGTGATATTTACGCGCGGCGTTTTGAGTATTCCTGCATGCGATGTTTATGTTCGACAGGAAACAACCGGTGCAGCCATAAAAATTGCGAGAGGGACTACTAACAATCAATAAAATAAATATAATTCGGTCAAATATGTACAGAGACAATAATTTTCATTCACGAAGAGAAGTGTTGAGAGTAAAGTGTCTCTGAAAATCATGAGTCAGGTAAGTATAAGCTTATTTATGTTTTAAGCGGGCTTCCCAGTGTTTACTCTTTTTCAAGATGAACTCGAGACAAGAAAATCGCTCAGAGCTTTCTGTTTACAGTCAAAATCATAACTAAATAATCTTCGGAACCTTTTCTTTGAATTTGCGGTCAAAAAATGTCTAAAGGCTTTTTAAACCTGATACTATTGTAGGTTAGATCATTGCTCGTGTAATATATAGATTTAGCCAGGGCAAAAAGCGAAGCTCCTATTAACTCGAATTTACAATTCAAATCAAACAATAAACTTGTATTCCACAAATCAGTTAACTTTAGAGCACATTCATGTGACTTTTAAGGCAAAGGCTAAGTGATTTTAGAGAAAAATAATTTGCAAACAGTCCATCTAACAGTGAACTTAATCTTACATCGGGTTGATAGCCTTATATGTACACCCAAAAAATAGCAATCATCTTCGATCACATTTAAGAGCCATAATGGCTCTTGATCACAGTAGATTAGGCCTGGAAAACAAATCAGGCCGAATTTTTTGCGTTCGACAAGTTTACTTTACAAAATCTTGCCAACAAGTCTGGGGACGTGTAAACCAACCTTTTATACTTTTTGTACATCACATCTGAGGTGAAACAGTACCATGAGGCGCTGTTTTTATCGTACAGTCCTCGGACAGAATGCAGTATTTCACAATTTTGCAATACAAATTGCACTCATTCAGTATTCAGGACGATCGAAGCACGCGTGGGCTTTTAGCGAAACCGTCAAAAAAATTTCCAAAATCACCTATACGGCTAGCCCGTTCTCACTTTTGACAAGTCGACTGTTTAAATTAAGATTAATATAGTTATACGCTTCAACACAATAAAGAATTTATTATGTTTATTTTTTATTTAATGATTTTATAACGATCTGTAATCTTTAAAAGCGTTTGATACGCGCGGCATTTTGACTACTTCTGCAAGCGATGTTCATGAGCGACTGAAAACAAACGGCACAGCGATTAAAATTGCAAAAGAGACTACTAACAATCAATAAAAGGAAAATAATTCGGTGAAACATATACAGAAACAACAAGTTTCATTCGCGAAGACAAGTATTAAAGTGTCTCTGAAGATCCTTGTTCACGTTTTATGCGGGCTTCAAAGATGAACTCGAGGCAAGAAAATCGGTCAAAGCTTTCTTTTACAGCCAGAATTATAACCAGATATTCTTTGGAACGTTTTCTTTCTATTTGCGGTAAGAAAATGTCTAAAGGCTTTTTAAAGTTCCATAAGCTGATAATCAAACCTGATACTCGGTCACTCTCGGTCAGATCATTGTCTCAAATTCTTTTGACTTACAAACGTGCATAAACCAAATAGCCGCATAAACTACGCTCGATTTCATTAAATTAGATATAAAAAACAAACATCAAATACAATAATTACTCAGGCTTACCTGTCGAGATGCACTGAAAACTATCAAGTAAGGCCAGAATCGCTTCAGACTTTTCAACCGTCTTACGCATCAAGCAAGGTGAAAAACGATGCCATCCGAAATCGAATTCCCGACTTCGCCAAAGCGACGTATTTCTCAACCAAAAACCCAATAAACAAGAAGACTCTTGATAGCAGCTGAATTTCACTTTGTACATTCAGTGGAAAAAGACAGTTAAAAACATCACAAGTTGACACAAAACTCTGTCAACTTCAGCTGTCAAAGCAAACAAGATTTAAGATGCTGCATAAATTTTCCGCATGAACTCACCTGTCAAATTTTGACCAATCAGAGTATAAAAATTGGACGTAGAGCGTGACCAACGCGTGACCTTGGTGAGAAAAGTCAAAAGTAACTGGCATGTCTTCCCTGCCTGTAAAAACTGGCTGAATTTTAGCTTCCGAGGTCAGTTTGAAATCAAATTTTAATTGTGCGGCACATATCAAACACAACATATTTCATATGAATAAAAAAAAAATTAAACTTGAGCCTGCAATCATTTGAAAACTAGTAACTTGTCAGCGGATAACTTCAAAAAGATACTCGACCTCGATGGGTCGACACCTGAGCCGGCGATACGGTCAGGTGATACTGGTCAGCGAATACCCTGTTTTGACAGCTGTCAATTGATCACAACATTGATGTGAAATATGTCTGCAATATCAGTCTTCCTGTGCTCCCAAACTACTGTAGCTAGAAAGTGTGAGATTGAACATTGGTTGCCCTGTGGTGCGGACGGACGGGCGGGCGGTGTACGGTCACGTGATTACCAAATTTTCTGGGATGGGTAGATTTATTTACCCATGGTGCTCCGCAGGCGCGCTTCGCGCGCCGGAGCTCCGCTATAAACTTAAGCCGCATAAACCATACGCTCGACTTCAGAAAACCGAAAAAAAACACATCATAGACAATAATTGCTCAGGCTTACCAGTCGAGATGCTGCTTCTGAAGGTCATCAAGTGTTCCAGAATGGCTTGAGACAGGGCAAGTGAGTAAGCTCATTTTTGAAAACGATGCCATCCGAAATCGGATTTCCAATGACTTTGACAAGCGGTGCATTTGTCAACAAAAAGCGCAATAAACAAACCAGCCATGAATTACAGAACAATCTTACATCAGCTGTATTTCATTTTGTACACCAAGTAGAAAAAGACAGTTTAAAACATCACAAGGTGACACAAAACTCTGTCAGCTCCAGCTATCAGTAAGCAAGTTACCAGACGCTGCATAAATTTTCCGCATGAACTCACCTGTCAAATTTTGACCAATCAGAACTTAAAAATTGGACGTAGAGCGTGATCAACTCGTAACAGTGAGAAAAGTCAAAAGCGATTGCCTTCCCTGCATGGAAATGTAAAAGCCGGTTGAATAATCGCGTCCGAGGTCAGTTCGAAATCAAATTTTAAAAGTGCGGCTCATGAACACGACTTATTTCATATGCATTTTAAAAAAATTGAACTTGAGCCTGCGATCATTTGAAAAGTAGCAACTTGTCAGCGGATACCTTCAAAAAAACACTCGAACTCAGTGGGTCGATACCTGAGCCCACGATACGGTCAGGCGATACTGGTCAGCAGAAACACTATTTTGACAGCTGTCAATTAATCAAAACATGGATGTACAATATCAGGTTGCAGGCTCCCAAACTAGCTAGAAAGTGTGAGATTAAACATTGGTATGCCTGTGGTGCGGACGGACGGAAGGTCGGGTGGTCGGTGTACGGTCACGTGACTGCCGAATTTTCTAGGATGGATAGATTTTCTAAGCTATGGGGCTTCGAATTGAGCCCGTGATCAAATAAAATATCAGCGCAAAACTTTAAACACTATGTGACCTCAATGGATAGAAAAATGAGCCTGCGATACACTCAGGTAATGATGGTTAGCGTATACTCTAGTTTGACAGCTGTCAATTAACCTTCATTAGAATGACGAATATTCGAATTAACAGACCACGAGTGTAAGTACAGACCACGAGTGTAAGTAAGACATATCCGTCCGGCATGTATTGGAAAATGCCAGATCGTATACCTGAGCGAGCCTGAGCCCACGTTATTAGTTTTCTAATAGTCGTCTGCACATGTCCCATTTTGACAGCTGTCAATTGACCTTAATTTGGCTTGCCAATATAACTTTAAAAAACTGTCAGCCAACGGACAGCCTTGCCCGGCGTAGTTTCGTTTTTATGTTGAATTGGTAAGTGTGACATATTATATCAGCTTAAATGTAGGGGCAAAACGACTGGTCTTTCATCTGAGCCCGCGAGATGGTCGTGTGATAATTGTCAGCGGATGTCTGATTTTGACAGCTGTCAATCTAATCGTACTCATACGGATGGCTTACATAACTAAGAGGCTAGTCAAGTTGTGCAAGATCTATTGTGACATTTGACATCAGCTTACATGAAGTGTGTGTACGGGTGGGCGGGCGGGCGGGCGGGCGTACGCTACGTCATAACCAAATTTTCTCGGATGGATAGTTTACCAAATTTTCTTACCCATGGTGCTCCGCTTCGCGCGCGAGAGCTCCCCTATTAAAGAATAATATGCACATTCTATTAAACTTTAATAACCTTACTCCAAGCACCTATCGTTTACATTGACAGTTAATAAAGCAATTATGTAATGAGAAAGTTACCTACCAATCACATATATGGTGAAGAAGCGTGTGTACTTTAATCCACGGCACTCGTAGGTACCTCCATCAGACACACTGACATCTTTTATTGTTAGTGTACCGTTAGAGATCTTAATTTTGCGCCCAGACGGGGAGGCAGCCTTGCTGTCGATATACCATCGGATGTGAGAAATGTCTTTTCTCATGGAACATGTAAATGTTTCGCTGCTATTTATTTTCAAATAATAAGGATTCTCTCTTAACACTGTCATATTTTCTGTTGATGAAAATGTGTTATATCAGTTAAGAATAAACATGATAGAAAAAATGTGTTGCACCGTTACAATTTTCTAAGCAAGAATGTGATCAATAAATAGTGTTAGCATACAAATGTTATTTCTGTCTGCTCTTAAAGCCTGCTTTAAGATATTAAAATTGAATGTCTATAAAACACTGTATCGATCAAGCGGAGGCCAGTATCAAAACTTAAATTTCGCTTCATAGATAGGTTTTACTAAGTAACTAAAAGGCCGCTCCGATTTGATGAAAATCGACAAGACCAATTTTCATGGTCGGCGACTTTAAAACAAC
Source organism: Porites lobata (assembly GCA_942486035.1). Lineage (NCBI taxonomy): Eukaryota > Metazoa > Cnidaria > Anthozoa > Scleractinia > Poritidae > Porites > Porites lobata. The sequence goes on from CALNXK010000069.1 coordinate 603,821, forward strand.
CAGAATTTGAGGCAAAATGAAAAAGAAAGAAAGCGTGGTAAAATAGTCCCCAATAAGTCAGTTCATAAAGGGTTTTGCTCCTAGTTTGTCGGTGAACTCTTATCTTAACGATAATGTGGAAGGACAAAAATTAGTTTGGATTCTTTTTCAACTGTCTGAAGATAAAATTTAGGTTTAAAGTGGCGATTTGAATTTTAGGCATATGCTAAACCTTGTTTTTTTCACCCTGAAACTCAAGCTATCAGTTATTTAAACTTTGTGCTAAAACATGTGTAAGAACTGGATTGGGTAATTGAATTTGCACTCCACACGAATCTTCTGAAGTTGAATAAATTTTGAGTGAAATATGACACATAGATCTGCATGATTCTCCATCGCCTTGTTGTTGCCGAAACTGATCGTTGGCGTTTCCTAAGAAGAAATCTCATGTACTTCTATAGCACGATATTTAATTTGCCAACATGCAATTGAAACTAACTTACCTTTATGGTGTGGAGCAGGTTTTTGACTTTTCCTAAGCTCACAGCCGTCCAAATTCTACCGGCACTAACGCATTTTGTAATTTGATCTCTAACGAAAGGTCATTGGAGACAGGCAGCAGCAGCATGGTTTTGGATAATTCGGGGCCACCCTCCTCGCTTCGCTTATTGGGTAATCCCAGATTATCCAAAACCATGCTGTTGGTAAAAATCCACGTAAACATGCAGTTGCACGGCGACGAGTTAATCCCGAATTTTACATTAACAGCTAGCTGCAACAGCCTGACCGAGACAGGAAAAACTGGACGGCACACCGGAGTCCTCTTTTTTTTGTGTGTGTATGAATCAAACATTATTCTCGCAGATCTGAGCTGGTTTAAACTAATCAACAAAAAGAAATTTTGCCGCTTACAGCACCTAGTCCCAACAAGTGTAACGCCAACAGCAGCCATGTGTGACATTCCAAAGCGGCCCCGCATTCGGGAGCGACGCGAAAACAAGTTTTCAAGCAAAAAATCGTTTGTGTATCGGGTCGTTCCGGAATGAGGGGGCGCTCGGGGATGTGTCTATTTGAGTCATTTACTATTCGAGGTAGGATTACATAATCCGCTGGGGGTTTTCCCTTTTCATATTGTATGTTTGGAACCGTATTCATAGTTTCAGTTGAACAGGGCCGAGGGAACGAGATCTTTTTTACGAATCACGGAATGCCATCGCATTCCTGAACGCTTAACTTCTCACTTTTAGAATTCTGGAATGGTATTGTCGTCGTGTCTCGTTTTGGCGTAAAACTTTGAAATGAGATACCTTGTCATATTAAAGATCTTCCTAATACGGAATTTACGAAAGTACTTCACGGATTGCTTTCCTATATCTTAAAAAGAGAAAATGACTATATTGAGACGCCATTGATAATTGAACAAGTTGGAATAACAGTCAAGTAATTTCTATATAAAATTATGTGCTTTCCGCTCTCCGCCAATTCCTTTTTCGTTTTTCCTTAAATGTAGTGGTAATTAAAGTAAAGCTATGATAGAAATAAGAATTATTGTAACTTAAAATATTTTCCATCTTTTCCTTTCATTTCATTTTTCTTTTAAATGGGCCGCCTAGATTAGCAATTGCTATTCTGCGGGTCAGTCTATGGTAACACTCTTTTTAATAAATAAAGTTGAAGTTGAAGTTGTAGCGGCCTCTCATTGAATATGTCGTTCCACATTGTGATTAAGGACGAATATATCGTATGGAGGAGGTGCCGGCCACCGTCTCTCTATGGATGGACAATTAAGGCAATGATATACGGGGCCACTTTATATTAGACAAATGCAACCCGTGTTTTATACGGGGCCACATGACTCAAAAAGGCGAGGAAATCACGCGAAAAGGAATTTTGACCGTATTAAAAGCCGCCTGTTTATGGTCAAAAGAACGGATACAGAATTTATGCTGAGAGGCATGCGGGCGGCTTCAGCTCCTAATTCTCTTGAGCTCATTCAGCTTCTCAGGGCATACAAGATTTTTCCCCTGACACAGGACGAAATTTCAAGAATCCGTAAACAGAAGCATAACGTAAACACTTTTTTGCATGTTTCCGTCAAATTACAAGATGCGTATTCCAAATGGATACCCCATCAAAGATCTCCATCCTTCATTTAGCCATGACAAAGAAGTTTTTGAAACAAAAACTGCTGAAGCTCTGCAGGGATTTGGGGCCGTAAAATTTGCAATTATTATAATCGTAATGACGAGCGAAAGAGAGTACCAATGGGCGGCGCAGATAAAATGGAAAATTTGTTGGAAGATTCTTATCACAAATTGCAAAGCAAAATCGACAATTTTACGAACAACGGCTCTGGCTGAACGTTGAATAAAGTTATTACTTTTTGCATTGACATCGTAAAATCTTATCCCTTCGAAGGATCATGCTATTCTGATTTGTCCCCAAGGCTAAAAGCAAAACAAGCGATTATGAATATAAAAAATAGGGACAATGAATGTTTTCGGTGGGCTTTAAGAGCGTGGAAGTTCCCTTTTCATCAGGGCGGGCATTCAGACAGACCAAGTAAATATCCCAGTGAAGATGGGTTTGACTTTTCAGGAATTGATTTTCCTGTCAAACTGAACCAGATCCCAAAGATCGACCAACAAAATAATCTTGCGATAAACGTTTTTGCCTGGGGAGAAAATCGGGTTTTACGGGTGTATGCAAGCGAGCAACCAGAGGGCTTGGAAAGAATTAACCTTATGCTCATAACCAATGAAAGGAGGAACTCGCTTTATTGCTTTGTAAAAAATTTAAGCCACCTACTACACCCAAAAAAAATTCACGCGTACCCTTTACCACTGCGAAGGTTGCTTGCAAAGTTATTACAATCTCGAAAAAGTAAAAGAACATAGAGAGCTCTGAAAGGGGTTTAAGGCAGCGGGCGTTGTAGAAATGCCGAAAGCTGAAAACAGCATCTTAACTTCAAAGATCACAAAAAGCAGATGAAAGTGCCTTACGTTGTTTATGCAGATTTTGAAGCGATTGTGGAAAAAAGTACAAGGCTGCAAAAATAAAGAAGAGTTGGACGGAGAACACCAGCTTTCTTAACCTATGCGGCTATGCTTCCTTGGCTGTAGGGTCGGAAGGAGAGTTGGTGAAAGGGCCGAACCTGTATAGAGGGCCAGATGCCGTTAAGCATTTATTGATAACTGTTCCTTCTGAAGAACGGCCTTTCTTAAAAGCAAAAGAACAATCAAGAACAATCAAGATTTCAGTTTGAAAAAATCATCTTGTTCCTGTACAGCAAAATGGTTCTCCCGTGCATCTGCTGCGAAGCAAGAAAATTCCAACCATTTGTGTCAGTTAGAGTTGGAGAAATTCAAACCAACACCAATCCCAGCCAGTGGAAACACATTCCGGGAGAAATGAATGTTGCAGACGATGTGTGGTATTTCAGTCCAAAGGTTGACCGCAAACTGGCAGCGTGGGCCAGCGTTCCTCCGTCTATCTGAGAAAGAGTGGCCACAAGACGGGTCAGTTGTTAATGAAACCGAAGAAAAGAAAGAAGAATGTCGTCAAGTTCACATGTGTACCGAAAGTAAAGCCGAACATTCTATTGATTGCAAACAGTTTTCCAGTTGGAGGAGGCTTGTCCGAGTTACCGGCTAAGTAGTCAGAGTAATTTGGAACCTACGCCGTCGAGTCTGCAACAAGATACACCCGAAGGAAAACATACAGCCCAGAGATAGCCCTCTCTCACCCCAGGAGTTACGATACGCCGACGAGCATTGGATGAGAGAAAGCCAGACTCCTTCACAAAAGGAAAATTTAAGCAGTTCAGTCCGTCAACAGATTCTGATGGCATCATTCGAGTTGGTGGTAGAGTAGACAAAGCCCTTGCATCGTACGAAACCAGGCCTCCCGCGTTAATCCCTAGCGATCATTAGATATCTATTCTCAAAATTCGCCACGTACACCAGAATGGGCACACAGGAGTATCAGTAACCATGACTAAGACAAGGCAAAGATTCTGGATTCTGAAAGCCCACGACCTTGCCCAAAAAGTCAAATTTTGATGTATGTTTTGCCGTGAAATGGAAGCCAAAGCCGAATCTCAAGTGATGACTGACCTACCTGAATGCCGTCTGGCACCCCATACACCGCCGCTTTTTTTTACACATCATGTGATTACTTAGGCGCTTATCATGTTAAAATTGGCCGTAACAAGACTGCTAAGTTCTATGGGGTAATCTTCACACGTCTGAACACTAGAGGGCCGTTCACCTGGAACTTGCAGTCGATTCCTCAAGTATAAAGTTTATTTAGTCCTCAGAAGATTCCTTTCCATTAGAGGACAACCTGGCCTAATGATAAGCGACAATGGAAGCCAATGTGTTGGAGCCGAACGAGATTTGAAAGAAATGATCAGAGGATGGAACAACGAAAAACTACGTTAATTTTCCGCGGAAAGAGGAATTCAGTGGAAGTTCTCTACACCAGCTGCTCCACATCAGAATGGATGTGCGGAAGCCTTAGCGAAGACCTGCAAGCGAGCCCTTAAGAACGCTATTGGCGAACAAGTGCTAACACCGTTAGAGCTGTACACGTGCTTGTTGGAGGTGTCAAGTCTTGTCAATCAGCGTCCAATGGGCCTTATTCCAAACGATCTTGATGATGGATCATACCTATGCCCAAATGACTTGCTGCTCAGACGAGCATCATCCCAAGTACCACAAGGCCATTTTAAAGACACCAGCAACCCCGGCCGTCGAGTGGAATTTGTACAAAGAGTTGTGGACTATCTCTGGAAAAGGTGGTCAAGAGACGTGTTTCCTTCGTTGATCACAAGAGAGACATTCGTTATTGTCAAGGATCCTAATGCTGTTCAAGTGCCGCGCAGAAAAAAAGCCGAAGCCGGCAGGGCGGGATCAAATAATGAAATAGGCCAACGGCAAATATTATAAAATAATGGATGATTACAAAGGCGAAAGAGCCAAACCAAAGCCTGTTAAAAAAGAGTCGTTCGAAAAAATTAAAAACTGTGATTTCTGCGGTGAGTCATTGACGATAAGGAATTTTCTGGATGTTGTCAGAGACCACTGTCACGTAACAGGAAAATCCCGAGGGGTGGCACACCAGTACTGCAACATGGCGCATTTTAAGCTACACCAAGAAAAGATCGAAATCCCCGTCTTTTTTCATAATCTGAAAAATTATGACGCCCATCTCATCATGCAGGAAACAGGAAAAACGAATTGTGAGATTGCCTGCATTGCGAATAACATGGAAAAATACATAACGTTTTCATTTTAGAGATAGCTGCCAGCTAATGCTCAAAGGTCTCAACGTCTTGGTTGAGTGCAATAAAACCGAAAAGTGCGACGGAGGCTCTGCTACAAAACTGTAAATCTTACAGCACTATGAAGCAGACACAAAAAAAAGCTCGAGCTCCTTCTGAGGAGTTTACCCGTACGAGTATATGGATAATTGTGGGTTCTTTGAAGAAACCCAACTGCCACCCAAGAGAGAGTTTTACAGCGCTCTAAAAAAGATGAAATGAGCGATGATGACTATGAGTATGCGAAAAAGGTTTGGCAAACCTTTCAATGCAAAAACGTAGGGGATTGTCACGACTGTTTTGAAAACTTTCGTAAAATGTAAAACGGTAAATACGAACGGTAAAATCCGACGTTTCGGATTAGTCATGACTCTATTATCAAGGAAAAAGGTTTTTGATCATGCAAATTACAGCATTTAAAGCGATGTGGAGCGAAAATTAACATAAAAGGGTGCGAAGATTATGAAAATACTTTTCGTGTGAATAGAGTGTGATTGCAGGCTTTAGAGGCTTTAAGGTTCTTATGAAAAGCATTTCGTACACTAAATAGTCAAATTTGTTCCTGCATTTCTTAAGCACTTCGAAACGTTTCAGCAGGTGCCGAGGGTTCGTCTCGTGCACGTTCTTGTAATGTTTGACAATGGCGGAGGACTGTTGTTTATGTCCTTTTACACGATTGTGTAAATTTCCGCGTGTGTAACCTACATAGCCTGCATCACACGAGTTGTTCTTCTTTCACAATATCTGCTGAGATTTGGTCTTTAAATGGTAAAACCACTCGAACCGTGTCATCCGTCTCTTTAGCTGGTGATAAAGGTCGCTGCTGGTCACAAACCTTTGAGTCAACGAAACTTTTGATGTTAGAGTTAACGAGGTGTTTGGGGTACTTTAAACGCGAGAATGCTGTCTTCAATTGTTTTCGTAAAACATGCGAAGAAATCTACAAGCTGGACCCAGCGAACTACATTACGGCGGCGAGCCTGAGCTGGGCTACATTGTTGAAAAAGACATCAACACAGAAATCATCACAGACCTCAACATGCATATGTTTGTTGAGAGCGGAATCCCTAGTAGTATCCACATGGCATGCCAGAGATATGCGGAAGCCAACAACCCGTACCTAAAGAATCAGATAAGAGCAAAACGAACATTTACATCATGTATTTTGACGCCAATAATTTGTACGGAGACGCAATGTTCAGACCGCACCAGAAAAAGAGGTGGCATCATATAGAGAGTTGTACTCCCGAGCAACAAAAATACACGAGGGAGAAAAATACGCAAAAAAATCTCGAAAAACATTTGCTGACACTAAAAGACAAAAGCAATTACATGGTGCATTACTGTGCATTGAAGTTTTACCAGCAAATGGGAATGAAGCTCAAAAAGTTGCATCGAGTGCTGGACTTTGACCAAAGAGCTTCAATGAAAGAGAACAGTAAAAGGAAAGGGAGCGACATTCGGTTTCTCCGTTATCTGGAAGGTGAAGAAAAGTTCCAAAAGCTGGTAAAAAGTCCCTTTTATCAATCGAAGGTTGATTTTGGAAGAAAACTGGCCGGTGTGAGAATGAAAAAAAAAAAAGGTCATAAAACTAAACAGGCCCGTTTAGGTGAGTATGGCAGTCCTTGAACTCAGCAGGGTCGTGATGTAAGATGCTTTTTACAACAAGTTCAAAAAGTTTTACGGCGACCGTTGTGAATTATTGTATACGGATATGGATAGTTTGATCGTCAAGATCCAAACCGAGGACTTCAATAAGTATATGAAAAAGCATCTTGGAATGTTTGACCCTAGTAAATACGCAAAGGACCACCCGCTTTTCAGCGACAAAAACAACAAAGTCCTCGGAAAAATGAAAGACGGTTGTGGCGGTTGTCCAATCAAAGAGTTTGCGGCATTGAAAGCAAAGATGTACTCTTACATCAAAGACAAGAACGCGGAGGAGGAGTGCGTAAAAAAGGCGAAAGGCATGCAAGAATGTGTCGAAAAAATTGCCCGCGAGGATTATAAATAACAGCATACGCAGCAAACAGCACAAAATTTACTAGCAACTGATAACCAAATTTCACTTTCGCTTTTTGAATCTAAGCGGTTTTTACTATCGGACGGGTGTCCATACCCGTGCTTATTGGCACAAGGACACTATGCATGAGGGAATTTGGAAACTCTTGTCAGACCTTTTCGGCAGAAGTTCGGGGTAGGACTGTATCAGGAGGTACAAACAGGTAAATTAAGGCATCGGCCCCTAATTATTTTGTCAAAAAGTGATGGGGAGTGGTATATCTCTGAGCACTTGAGCATTAGAAAAATGAGACTGCACCAGATACATACAATATCGTTTGTGTTAATTTGGTGATTTTCAATGATACAAATTTCGTCACGTGACTCCACACGGCCAGATAACAAAATTGGCAACACTTTATGCTGCGAGTTATCAAACCGGACTAGCCTGGGAAAACATCCGTTTCTTCTCGCTCTTCGCCGCTGGGAACGTTTCGCGCGGAGGAACGTCTGCGACTCAGCGACACAAATTCCATACTGATGACGTAAATCAATGTTTACTCAATAATCCGGTTTCAAATACAAATTTGTTCACTTTTACGTTTCTCCTGGTCGATTTTGGTAAAGTGTTGTTTTCATCTGCGAACGAGCTCCAGCATAACTCAAATACTTTTTCTAGAGAAGGCTATCTTCCACAAATATTGACTGTCTTGTTAGAGGTTCATCGCGTTTACATTTGAACTTTGTGGCCTTCTGTCTTTTGCCTGTCATTCATAAAGAATAGTTAAAACAATGTAACTACTCCGTCGACCAATCAGGGCTTCTGACCGGATTCCGGACATATTTTACGTCGTCGGTATGGAATTTCTGTCACCGAGTCGCGGACGTTCCTCCGCGCGAAACGTCCCCAGCGGCGAACAGCGAGGAGAAACGGATGTTTTCGCAAGTTAAAACCGGACTGGATTAGGACAATGTGTAATGCAAGTATCTACAAAACTGTCGTTGGCCTTTTTTGAATTTCTTACTATTTTAGAAAAGAAACGGTTTTTTAAACTAGACCTGCTCCCCCAAGGCAGCTGTATCCCATCTTAACGCCTTAAATACCTACAAAAGGCCAAGCACAGAAGTGATATATTAAACGACCTTAACATTATGCAAGCGGTAAAAAGATTGGCGACACACGAAAAGTGTTGCCGTTTCAAGAACAAGCTTTTTCACCAGATGGAGGTCACGTGACCTGATTTGCATAATTTCAAAGCACGAAATTGGCACAAACTAAAAATGTGTGCAGCTGGCAAAGTTTTATGTGTCTACATCTAGAACTCTTAGATATATACAACTCCCTTACTTTCGAAGTGAGCAAATTGAAGCCCATGCCTTAATTTACCTGAGTAAAGTAAGCCATCAGTTCTTCGCGCACGAAACCACGCTTAGGTATATCGCGTAAGTAATACAGCACTGGCTCATCTGGTTTTTTCATAGCACTTTTGATTCTTTAGGCTTTCAAAGACCATACAGGGTCTGTGGCAAGCTTTCTTCCTCTTCCAAGTTTACCGGGCTGGTAAAGATAGCGGACATTTACTTGTGTGAAAGGTTTTTTTTCGCTCAGCCTAACAGACCTGGAATATTTTATTGAGGATTTAGAAAAGACAGCTTTTCCTTTTAATGCTTTGGCAGGCTTTTTACCGATCAATCTTGTCACTTCATTGTTCAGAGCGGAGACAACAGCAAGCAGTCGAATCACCCATAAAGTTGATCTTTCACCGGAGGGCAACCGCATCTCGGCCCCGTATTGATAACCGAAGCAAGGGTGCAGTTGAAACGCTCTACGATCGGCTGGTCCTGTGGATATCCACGCAACCGCAGCAAGTAGCTGTTCCATTTTCTTTCATAAGTTTGGTGACAGCACCCATGAACACGCCCAGTGTCGCCTAGTAAATTATCCGAAAGGCGCCAGCAATCTTTGTAGCCTCCTTAGAGGTAAGGGTTTCAGCTTCTTTGTAGCGGCTGGTAACGTCGACGGCCGTTAAAGCATATTTGTAAGTTTTGCAGGCCCGCCTTCGCCCCAGAGTGTCGTGTGGCAAAAAAAGTAATTCGGCTTGGTGAACTTTGTTTAGCGTGGGAACATCGAACTTGGGCCGAGGAATGTGGCGAGGGGCTGGCAAATAAACGTGCCAAAGCGCTTGTTTCCGCAGCCAATCACGAACTACTTTCTCAGAAACATTGCCCGCTTCTGCCAGGTTTTGGATCGCTGCAAGGCCTTTCCAATAGCCTTTTGAGATGTAATAGATGTTCGAAAGGTTTGTTTCGCTCATAGTGCTCTATGTTAAAGAGCGGTAAAAAGTGTGACCCTTCTGGACCTTCTGGCCCTGGAGGCCTCTGGTCGCCTGGTGGGCCTGCCTTGCCAGTGGAACTCGAAGTTTCATCAATCCTGCTGTTTATGTAGCCCATTACATATTTTCCTCGAAATTTTTTTCATTGTTCTTTGCGGTTTGTCATAGTAAAAAAAAATGAGTATGGTTTGTCGGAGGCGCTGTCCAGTAATCCGTGGTCGACCCCCAGCTCGTCCGCAATTCACCTGTTCTCTATCGGAGGAAATTTGAAAGTGCAAAAATTACTACAGCTGTCGCGGATGTTTTTTGGCACCTTGTAGTAGGTCTATGTGAGATAAACCATGCTGCAGTTTCGGTACCGCCCCTTGATGAAATAGTTGATGATTGCGTGTTGGTTACTTTCACAAACCAAGTCATCGAAGACGACAATCTTCTGGTTGTCCACCGGAAGCTGTCCAAGGGGGCTTATCTCTTCCCCAGGCGCCTGGATGAGCTCGTAGCAAGCCTGGGGGTCGATTCCTCAGGCAAAATCTTGCAACATTGCCTGATATTTATTTTGATGAACATTTGTTGAAAACAGGCGTAAGCCTTGTCGTAAGCAAGCAACCTGTAAAGCATGTGCAGCAGGATGTTTGCTTTTCCGGAGTCGCTGGGGCCGCAAATCAGCATCCGAAAAACATCCGTTATATGCAAGGATGGCCTTGTTTGTAGTTGCTCTTAGAGGCAAAATCTGGCTCATAATTTGGAATGTTCATTTTTTCGCTTGTGTATACTAACCCGGAAAACCTGTCGGTGACAAAAGGCTAATGGTATGGCGGTGGTTTATCGACAAGAAAAAAAAATCCGCCAGAAAATTAAATTGCAAACCAATCACCAGAAGGATTGAAAAGAACCCAGGCGAGGGAGCCGCAGAAAAGAAAGAAGAAGGGGGCCTAATTACGCAATGGATGAACTCGACATAACGAACCTGTTTGGTGCAGAGTTTATACCAGACGCTGCGGAACCAACACCAACACCACCACCATGTGATGATTTTCCTTCACCACCACCACCACTATCCGATGATGCCCCCAAAACGTGGGGGAAGCCGGCGGATGCTGAATTTAGTTTCCATGAATCCCTTGACCTACAGACCGTGAACCAACTTATCGCAAAATTCAAAAACGACCCCAGTTACAGAATAAAAAGCAAAAAGTCTAAATTTCACGGTTATTCGGTCAAAGACCTCAAAAAATTCCGAGATGAGATTTACCGAGAAGAGAGGGAGATAAAGCGCCGCCTGCGATTAGTCCAAAGGAAACCGACGAGGACACCAACGAGCAAGAGTTGGAAGGGGGAGGTCTTGTAAAAGAGACAGCCGACCCACTGATTCATCAACTCTACTTGAGTCTAGGCTCAATTAATAGCGGTAATACATTGGTCAAGCTTAAAAACCAGGCCCTTTCTCTACTTGAAAAGCTTCATCAACGTAGCCGAATTGACAAAAAACAAAAAGAAAAAAATCTCAGGGATTATATAAGGTTATGACGCTTAACCTGCTACTGTATTCCAATCTTGGAAAACAACAAATCAAGCCTCCCATGACTTCACGATTCACTCTGAGCCCCCCACCTTTTTCGACCCAACAAAAAACTAGAAAGCGGCGTTGAATAAACTGATTGCCATGAGCTTCACTTGGTACAACATTGGGAAAAATTACAGCAACAACAAACTGCGGTGGAGAAGAAAAGCCGGCTCCTGGACAACCTTAACTTTCCAGGACGGCATGTACGATTACGCGGATATCAACCGCTACGTTCAAGCACACACGGATAAGGTGGGCGACAAATCCATTATCACTCGATTTCAACATGACCATTTACCGGGTTGTTATTTTGATGGATAAAGACTATGAGCTTGAGCTTACCCAGGGAGACTTTGCCACTTTGCTGGGGTTGGAGAAAAGAGAAGAAGCAACCTGTTTTGTGGGAAATAAGATTCCCAACATAACGCGAAGCGATGATTGGGTCTTTCGCCACTGTGACCTTATCACCCGACGAGTTAATGACGCGGAAAGCAGTGTGCTGTTCAGCTTTGCAACCGCAAACATCCAGGTCAGCTACCCCTTTCAAACAGAACCATTACGCCTTGAATGGCAGCCAGTAAACAAAAGTCAGATTTATTCTATCAGAGTTTGGGTTTCTGATGGACGCAACAACATCTTGGACCTCAACGGAGTTGACGTTGCAATGGGCCTCGTGATCGAAGAGAAATAAAAGCTTTGCCTTACTATATACAATGAATCACCCGAGTGAGTGGACAAAGTTTTTTGACGAACTCACGGGCAGGTAGAGGAACAAACACAAGGGGTCGGGTGTGGTTCTAGACACCCTCCTGGCCATCGGAAAGGTGTTTAAATCCGGTGCAAAAGCGTTGCCAAAAAAGCTGCGCAAGTCGCCAAAGATAAAGCCGGCAAAAATCTCGGAGAAAAAGCCGCGGAAAAGGGGTCTGACATGATCCAAAAAATTCTGCGAAACAATTTAAGACTGCCCCCTCAGAGGCTTCAACCGCAAAACTGAAACAAATTCGGGAAAACAAAGTGCCCCGACGCGGGCAAAACAACCCACATCTCACGACGCGATGATAAAACTAAACCAAATTTTGGCGAACCAACTCTGCAAGTTTATTTTTTTTTACCTTATGATATGAACCATGTTCAGAGCACCGCGCTTTGTGAAGAAGACGGAATATGTCCAGTTCAATCTAGACACCCTGCTCACTTTCCCTGGTAACAACCAAACCCAACGAAAGAGTGGGATGAAGTTTTCAGTCAAGGATCGGGACATTGAGATTGGTACAATGCTTACTTTCACATTGATTTCAAATTCGAAGTCACTGCCACTGGTGGTAACGTGGCTGGCGACACCCAATCAGCGCCGATTAATGGCTCTTTTTCGCTTATCAAAAGTATGGCAGTCAAGTCGGCTGGGAAAAATGTTTTTGAGGCCACTGAACTTCACAAGATCATCTTTATCAAAAACTTGCTGGATTGTTCGGGCGGTTACTTAAGAAGCGTGGCCAAGAACCAGTCTTGGCACCTAGATACCGACCCCACCACCGTAACAGCCGACGCCAGAACAAACCCAGGAATCACAGCAAGAGGCGCGGTCGCACACGGGGGAAACACGGTTGAAACGCTGGTGCCCCTGAACCGTTACTTTTTCCTTGAGGAGCTGGCTGACCTGCTACTGCCGCCAATGCAGCTAGAGTCCGAAGTTTTGCTGCAGGATGATAATTAAATGATTTTTCAGAACGATAGAACCACCCGAAAGATAATTGTTCGAAAGTTTGAATTGTGGTTCCCGATGCTACCGTTTACAGCTGAAGGCCAAACACTGGTCAACGAAAACTTCTTGAAGCCATCCCAGTGGACTTACCAGAAAGAAACCTTGTACCTCAGCTCCAGCAAGCCCGATGCCTCGGGTCAGGAATCTCAAACATGTTTTTGTTTTCTTTCAACAAACACGAAAGCAAAACGCCCTGGCCCAAAATCCCTACATCTTTGACACATTTGATCTCGATGGCCCCGACTCTGCAAAACTATTCACTTGCCGCCCTCAGTATAGCAACGAGTATTACTTGAATACGCCAGCGAATTCGAAACAAGAATCCTCAACGACCTGATTAACTTAAGGTACAGAAAGAGTGATTACAACTCAGGGGTCCAACTGCAGATTAGCAACTTCCCCTCGCTATACCCCATAATCTACTTCGACCTGAGGGCGGCTGAAAGTCTTACAGGAGACCCTGAAACGTTGACTCTTCATTACAGACTAAACGAGGTAGTTAGTGCCCATGATTACACAATATATGTGGTTGTTCTGAACGAAGAGAGATTGTGATGCGCAATGAGCTGGTCGCCGCTTAAGCTCATGAGTTTTCGTAAAAAAAATTATCCTAATAAACGATGGCATCTTCCTCTTACCATCCGTTCAAGATCACGCTGACATACGGGGAGAAAAAAAAACTACAACCTGCCTTTGCCACGAAAACACCCGTGACTTTGAGGTTGACCCTGAACAATTCGGGGTGTCGATGAACTTCCTTTAACGGCCACTCAAATTAACCGTTTGAAAAAAGCCACCAGAGAGCGAAAAGGGGCTGACCTTAAGTTTGAGCCAAACCCAAATGCAAAGACTGCCCAACAAGGTGCTAACCTGTTCTCTTCCCTCGCGAGCCTTGCTAAACCTTTGATTAAACCAGCACTCGGGGCTTTGGCAAGCGCAGGCCTCAGCTTAGGGCCGAAAAGGTTCTAAAGAAAATCTTTGGCAAGAGTTATGGCCCCCAAGAAATTCAGCCTTACCATCTCTTCCAAGCAATGACGCTCCCGCAGAATTCTCTTCGGGAAAGGAAAGGTGCGTGGAGACGACCCAGCAGAATACGGCGGGTTTCTCGGTACTCTTGCCTGCATTGCAGTGCCTCTTGCTATTGACCTGGTATCAAAGCTGTTTGGCAAAAGAATGCAAGTAAACCACCTGCTCTTACGCCCCGCTCGCTACCTCCGCCCCCGCCCGAAGGAAAATGCATGCACATAAGCCCGCCGCCCTTCTCCTACACTTGGGATGATTATTTGGAAAAAAAACTATAGTTCAGAGACGTTTCTCTTTCCAGTATTGACTTGACGAAACCGTGCAGAGGGCTTGGCATTCCAATCAAAGGTATTTTTCTCTGAAGCCAAAGAAAAACACCCTCTAAATCATTCACCGTGCATAATCAACTCGGACGATTTCGGCAGTAGGGGAACACATTGGGTTTGTTGCTGGCGTTCAAGTGAAGGAGAATACGAGTACTTAGACTCTTTCGGCCTCCCGCTTCCTGTGGAGTTCGAAACTGAGCTGTTAAACAAAGGCCAAAAAGCTTTCCTTCGAAATGACAACCAGATTCAATGGGTTGGAAGCGTGAGGTGTGGTTATTACTGCCTCCTTTTTTTAAACGAAACAAACAAAGGCAAAAGTTCCATAAACATCCTCAAAATGTTTTCAGATGATTTACACGAGAACGAACCAATAGTGAAAAATTATCTCTCTTAGATATACAACGCCGAGGGAACCGAGAAGGTGGTGATGACAAAAACTAATCGCAAAATGTTGAAAGTTAAATGTGCAAGCTGTGGAATAACTAAGATTCGGCTTTTGTCGGGAAACTGAGAGAGCCCTCTCTTCCGGAAGGCAAAGGTCTCTTGGATGATGTAGCAATGACTGTCGGCGATTTTGCTTTTCGTAAAGGAGTACCTTTACTTGCGAAAACGAGCTTAGAGGTGGGTCGATATTACGCTTCTGAAGCAATGCGTGACCCAAAACTACAAAAAAAGCTGTCAACTACGGGCGAAAAAAAGCTCCACCTGCAATAAAAAAAGTGGGAAGTACACTTCTTGACCAATTATCAACCAAGATTCGACCAAAGAAACGTTATAAAACAAACAGACCTGATTTAGATGGCGCGGGGTTTGACATTCACACGGTCAAATATCAATGGAGAAGTCAAATCTACAACGGCATCCTATTAGGCTAGTACGTTTATTCAGTTTAATGGCGATTCACGTAAAACCTGGCAATTGATTAACGAACTCATGTCCCGTCAGAAAAATAACGCGTCTGTGAAAGAATTAAAACTAAACGAGAACTCAGTAACCAATTCTCACGAGCTTTCCAATGCATTTAATGATCACTTTTCAACAATTGGACCAAACTAGCTAATGAGGTACCCCTTGTTACCGACGGTTCAAGTTATACCGATTACGTTGTTAGCAGCAACAACAAATTCATTTTCAGTCCAATTATTAGTAGTCTCTTTTAAATAAATTATCTAAATCCAAAGCAATAGGTCTCGATAATATTTCGGCCAAACTAATTCGGGAATGTGCGGATCTTATTGCGATCCCTTTATGTAACATTTTCAACAACTCTTTAAGTTCTGGTTTATTTCCAGATGACTGGAAATGCGCTAGAGTAACTCCATTGTTTAAACAAGGTGAGCGAACTGATGTGAATAATTATCGGCCAATCTCTGTTATCTCAATAATAGCTAAGGTGTTGGAGAGAATAGTGTATGATCAACTGTATAGTTTTTTGGCTAATGAAGAGATAATCACCAACCAACAATCAGGTTTCCGCTCGTTTCACTCGACTGTCACTGCTCTCTTAGAAGCGACTGACAGCTGGGCTCTCGATATAGATCGCGGTAATGTAAATGCAGTGGTTTTCCTGGACTTAAAAAAAAGCATTTGATACCGTTGATCACGATGTTCTTTTAGGTAAACTTAGTCTGTACGGAATACAGGACTCTGCTTACGATTGGTTTAAGTCGTATCTAAATAACCGTACCCAAAAAGTGTAGTCAATGGTTCGCTTTCCAAAGTCTGTTCTCTGGGATGCGGGGTCCCTCAGGGAACTATCCTTGGTCCTCTTCTATTTTTGATCTATCAATGATTTGCCAAACTGTTTGTCGTTCTGCCAACCTAGGATCTATGCAGACGACACCCACATAACATATGCTAGCGCAGACTTACACTCAATGCAGTCTAGTCTGAATCGTGATTTAAGTAACATCCACAAATGGCTTCTCTGCAACAAACTTACTCTGAATTCAACTAAAACCGAGTTTATGTTAATTGGTGCTAGACAAAAACTGAGTACATTATCTGAATCCCTTGAACTTTCGATAGGTAATATCCCCATAAAGCAAGTTTCGACAACTACTAAATCATTGGGATTCTCATTGATAATAACATGGCATGGCATAGTCATATCGACAAACTATCCAAAAAGATTGCCTCCTGCATTGGCGCCATAAAGCGAATTAGACCTTTTGTTTCGCCAGAAATACTACATCACATCTACAATGCCTTGGTACAACCCCATTTTGGTTACTGTAGTATTGTCTGGGGTAATTGTGGCAAAACGCTCCCTGAAAGATTACAAAAACTGCAGAATCGTGCTGCTCGCATTTTGACTTCCTCCTCCTATGATGCTGACGCTCGCTACTTGATACAACAACTTGGTTGGAAGGACCTGATCACCCAGCGTCAAATTCAAGTAGCTTTAACGGTGTTCAAAGCTCTTAATGATCTACAATCCTGGACAAAATTACTTGAGAAAATGTTTTCATTAATGCGCACTACCTAACGCAACAAAACTATTCCCAAATCAACGGCTTTGCGTAAAGAAACCCCCCTCCCCCAGTTCAAAGTTGCTTCCTACAAATGCTTAGGGATCCGGCTTTCTTTTGAAGACCCAACAACACTGCTTCCAGGGGGAGAGGGGGAGGGAAGAATGGGTCGGCTACGAAGTTTAGAAAAAATGATCCCCAAGAAGGCAATTTTCTCAACAGTTTTGTCCAAGATTGTATATAAGGTGATTCGCGTTTTTTAGCAAGAATATTAACATGGACAAAACGGAAACCTACCAATAAAAAGCACTTTACAGAAGCTCCTTTAAGCACAAAGTTTCACGGCACACCATCTTCTCATAGAAAAGTACCACCTCATACACGTTTTTTGCTGCACCCTCTTAAAACAGTAAGATTTTGCAGTAGCCGTAGAACGCGTGCTCATTGTTACATGTTTTCGTGTTGTTCAAACCTGGCAGGCTTGGAAAGTGTGGAAAGTGGTTGAAAGTTTTCAGAAGAGTCAGGACAAGACTTGGATAACGGTTTTCTTAGAAGAAAAGAAGTTCGTAGTGTTTATTTAGTGACGTATAGTGAAGCCAATATGGAAGCGTATCCCGTCACGTGGAAACTGCTTCTCAGATCTTAAAATTGGCTAAACTATGAGGGTTACAGAAACCTCGTTTGCTACAAATCGGTTAACTTTTTATGATAATTCCATGGATAGAATAATGTTACGATTAACAAAGCATTGAAACGGTTAACACCATTTCGTTATTAAAAGTAAATGACCTTCTGATTCTTTTGAAACGTCCTTGTTAATCGTTGTTAACCGTTGCGAATCTTGGTAGCACCCTAAAAATGTCCTGTTAATCGTTCCGAATCTTAGATATTGTTAAGAGAAAAAGATTACAAGACAACTATGGCAATTTTTGCTATCTCTTGCTTTACAAATGATGAATTTATCTCATCATTTCTTCCAGTCATATGTAGCTATAAATAGCCCGAGGGCAAAACATGCACTCTTACAGGTCACACGATAGTACATCTTGTCACGTTACCGCGCGTGACATTTCTAGATTTCATGGTGCGATTTTTTGCCCTGCACATCGCTACAATGTCAAAAGTAAGCTTTCAAATTTGGAAGGTAAAAATGCAAGTTTTGTTAATATTTCATCCTCTCTCCATTTGATGCTGTTATTAATGGCAAGCGCTTGTTCATTGACTTTGATTGTTTTATCTATTTCGCCGATGGGAAAATTGTCCAAAGTATGGGTCACGCGCTCTGAAATTTCAGCAAAAGTCTCATGTGTTATTTGTTGGTCGAATCGTAGCAGGTGAAATTCCCGTTTTCTGGCTAATCTCCTTGACGGAGACGTCCTTCTCGTCCGCCAAAACCGTAATGTATGCCTGCTCCTCTGCACTCAAAGCGCGCGTAAAAACCCTGCGTGGAAAATGAAATTCACAGACGTTCACGATTGGTTACTTGAATCAAGAAAGACATCCAAGTTGATTTTCTTGTCATCGCCTCCTCTGTTGTCACTTATTTTCCATTAATTATCTACTTTTCTGTGAAATGTACGACAAAAATAAAGGACAGATTTATGAGCCCGCGTTAAATGCTCAAAATCGACTTTTCCAGTCAAATACAATCCTGGACAAAACTACTTGAGAAAATGTTTTCATTAATGCGCACTACCTAACGCAACAAAACTATTCCCAAATCAACGGCTTTGCGTAAAGAAACCCCCCTCCCCCAGTTCAAAGTTGCTTCCTACAAATGCTTAGGGATCCGGCTTTCTTTTGAAGACCCAACAACACTGCTTCCAGGGGGAGAGGGGGAGGGAAGAAAGGGTCTTCTACGAACTTTAGAAAAAATGACCCCTAAGAAGTCAATTTTCTCAACAGTTTTGTCCAAGATTGTATATAAGGTGATTCGCGTTTTTTAGCAAGAATATTAACATGGACAAAACGGAAACCTAGCAATAAAAAGCACTTTACAGAAGCTCCTTTAAGCTCAAAGTTTCACGGCACACCATCTTCTTATAGCAAAGTACCACCTCATATACGTTTTTTGCTGCACCCACTTAAAACAGTAAGATTTTGCAGTAGCCGTAGAACGCGTGCTCATTGTTACATGTTTTCGTGTTGTTCAAACCTGGCAGGCTTGGAAAGTGTGGATAGTGATTTATAGTTTTCAGAAGAGCCAGGACAAGACTTGGATGACGGTTTTCTTAGAAGAAAAGAAGTTCGTAGTGTTCATTTAGTGACGTATAGTGAAGCCAATATGGAAACGTATCCCGTCACGTGGAAACTGCTTCTCAGATCTTAAAATTGGCTAAACTATGAGGGTTACAGAAACCTCGTTTGCTACAAGTCGGTTAACTTTTTATGATAATTCCATGGATAGAATAATGTTACGATTAACAAAGCATTGAAACGGTTAACACCATTTCGTTTTTAAAAGTAAATGACCTTCTGATTCTTTTGAAACGTCCTTGTTAATCGTTGTTAACCGTTGCGAATCTTGGTAGCACCCTAAAAATGTCCTGTTAATCGTTCCGAATCTTAGATATTGTGGAGAGAAAGAGATTAGAAGACAACTATGGCAATTTTTACTATCTCTTGCTTTGCAAATGATGAATTTATCTCATAATTTCTTCCAGTCATATGTAGCTATAAATAGCCCGAGGGCAAAACATGCACTCTTACAGGTCACACGATAGTACATCTTGTCACGTTACCGCGCGTGACATTTCTAGATTTCATAGTGTGATTTTTTGCACTGCACATCGCTACAATGTCAAAAGTAAGCTTTCAAATTTGGAAAGTAAAAATACAAGTTTTGTTAATATTTCACCCTCTCTCCATTTGATGCTGTTATTAATGGCAAGCGCTTGTTCATTGACTTTGATTGTTTTATCTATTTCGCCGATGGGAAAATTGTTCAAAGTATGGGTCACGCGCTCCGAAATTTCAGCAAAAGTTTCATGTGTTATTTGTTGGTCGAATCGTAGCAGGTGAAATTCCCGTTTTCTGCCTAATCTCCTTGACGGAGACGTCCTTCTCGTCCGCCAAAACCGTAATGGATGCCTGCTCCTCTGCACTCAAAGCGCGCGTAAAAACCCTGCGTGGAAAATGAAATTCACAGACGTTCACGATTGGTTACTTGAATCAAGAAAGACATCCAAGTTGATTTTCTTGTCATCGCTTCCTCTGTTGTCACTTATTTTCCATTAATTATCTACTTTTCTGTGAAATGTACGAAAAAAATAAAGAACAGATTTATGTGCCAGCGTTAAATGCTCAAAATCGACTTTTCCAGTCAAATACAATCCTGGACAAAATTACTTGAGAAAATGTTTTCATTAATGCGCACTACCTAACGCAACAAAACTATTCCCAAATCAACGGCTTTGCGTAAAGAAACCCCCCTTCCCCAGTTCAAAGTTGCTTCCTACAAATGCTTAGGGATCCGGCTTTCTTTTGAAGACCCAACAACACTGCTTCCAGGGGGAGAGGGGGAGGGAAGAATGGGTCGGCTACGAAGTTTAGAAAAAATGATCCCCAAGAAGGCAATTTTCTCAACAGTTTTGTCCAAGATTGTAGCTCCTGACTATTTATCATCTATGTTTATTGAGCGCAGTACGTCAGGCTATGTCTTAAGGGACTCTACGAACAAATTAAATGTCCCTTTACCAAGAACCAACTACCTAACAAAGAGCTTTAGCTATAGAGGTGCAACTCGCTGGAACAGTCTGCCCTACAATCTTAGGCAAGAGAAATGTCTAAATCGTTTTAGCCAATTGTTTAACTTTCATTTTAGTTGATTAAGTTAGATACACTGCATTCATGGAAAACGGGTATAGTTTAGTGTAATTTTGAGTAGTATTTTTAAGAGACTCTTTAGATATGTATTTATTATTATTGAATATTGTTATGTAGTTATACTTTACATGTAACAAAAAACCTGATGAATTTTTTACCGTGTTAAAATAAAGATTTGAGAATTGAGAATTGCTGGCCCCCAAAAAGGGCTGAGCACTACCTGGCCACAATTACACGGGTCCTTATAACCCCCTTGAAGCCCCACTGAAATACGACCCCGAAACGGGAGAGATATTGGAAATATATCAACAGCCGACCAGCCCCACCGGCGTTAATTAAGATTTTTTTCATACATACTGAGTGATTCTGTTTGAGTCAATCTGAGTGAAAACATGGTTCGCGCCTTTATTCAACCAATCAGAAAAGCGAAACGGCTTTTTCACGTGTGAGTAGAACGTTTCGACCAATCACAGCGCACCCACCAAAAGCAACCGGGTTTTCGGTAGCTTTGTGTTTTCATTAAAGGTTTTATTCTGACAGCTTTGTCAAAAAGTTAAAACGTTTAGATTTTTGGTTTGGATAATATCTTATGAAAATTGCCAGAAGAAGCTAAATAATGGCTGAAGGAGAAATCCTTCGCTTTCACGCTTTGCAGAAATCCGTTAACCAATGCAATTTATCGAGGAACAGAAAAACAAACAAACGTTGTCGAAAACTAGACGAGATGTTGGCTTGCTCTCCGGGTTTCTGAAATCCAAGCAAGAAAGCGGAAAAATAGAAGGGATTCAATCAGTTATAGTTTATAGCTTTTTTAGTTTTACAAGCTTTTCTGGACACAGGCCTGCCCAGAGGGAATAGGCACGAACGGGACTCATAGGTCCCATGCAAGGTGCCACCCCTACCCAATCCCATAACCCGTAAAGGTTGGCCACACCACCGGGGTCTACGTCCCCTACTCTTTCCGAACAGTAGTGTGGGTTCTTTTACGTCCCACAAGAATAGATCAGTGAAAGTGCTGTGAGACGGGACCTACGGTTTTTCGTCCTTATCCGAGAAGACTAGAAAGTCTAGTCATTTGCAGATGTCATTACAAAGGCAGCACTTTCTTCTTAGTTATTTAAAGACCCTAAGTGTTGGTCCGGCCGGGGTTTGAACCCGCGACCTCCCGCTCGGCAGACCGGCGCTCTCCCAACTGAGCTAACCAGGCGGCGGTAGAGTATAGCAACTGTTTCTACTGTAGTACGGAGCTAGAAACGTATCAAGCGAGTTCTCGACTCATCGGATGAGGACAGCCCGCCTGCTGTACCATTTCAGTGACAATTTTTTGTCAAAGCTTTTTTATTGATAGTACTATTTGGTGTTTTAGGGGTCATTTAATGATGTAATCATCGTAGCCAGTCGGTAAATTGTATTTCATTTTTTATCAATTTTTTTTTGTCAGTATTTTAACTCACAACATTTGTGGAGCCCAACGAATGATGTATTTTTTAGGGCATTTGGTTTGAGCTGGGCCTTGTTTCTTAAATTCGCTGGTCAGTTTTTCTAAATAAAGAGAAGTTTTCCTAAATAAAATGAAGAAATGTTCACTCAGTATGTATGAAATAAATAAATTACTTCATGGGCAGGGGGCTTGTACGGAATTTTCACACCCGTTGTTTGTTTCAGAAATCTCACTCGCTCGCTGCGCTCGCTCGTCATCACCAACTCGTGCGAAAATCCCGTACGCTCCCCCTCTCTATGTTAATTGCAGTGTCTTCGAAATATGGCGAAAAATGTAAACAAGTTTCATTTTTCATATAACGCTTTAACTTGCAACGACACCACGCGTCTAATATAAATGCTTTCTATCGTCAAAGCCATTTTGGCCCAGTAACGTTTGTTCAGATGGCCAGACGGTCCATAGCTTTATTACCATTGATTTTAAACAAAATTGTGATCGTATTGTCGAGATATGGAACTTCTGCGTATAGCACTGGCGATCTGTCTTGTACACTTTTCCCGTATTCTCTTTTTTTTATTCGTTGATAAGTCACTTTTGTATTTTTGACTTGGTGTTTCATTGGTTCATGTCCTTGCGATCGTAATTTTCAAGGTTTGTGAGTCTGGCCATCGTGTTATATATTTGTAACAAATATACCTAACTTTAAATATACTTTGTTTGAACCGGGCAACACACATCTACCTGATTAACCATGCGTTATATAACGCGTGCCGCTACGACAATAACATTCCAGAGCCCTTAAAATTGAAAAGTTAAACATTCAGGAATACGATGGCATTCCGGATTCATACACAAAAACCCGTTCACTCGGCCCTGCTCACGTGAAACTTTAAATACGGCTCCAAACATACAATAAAAAAAGGGAAAAGCCCCAGCGGATGATGTAGTCCTAATAGTAAATGACTCAAAAAGGACACATTTCCAAGCGCCCCCCTTATTCCGGAACGACCCGAAAACAAGTTTCCAAAAAACAATTTTTTGCTTGAAGACTTGTTTTCGGGTAGCTCCGGAATGCGGGGGCGCTTTGGAATGTCATACATGGTTGCTGCTGGCGTTACTCTCGTTGGAACTGGGCGCTGTAAACGGCGAGATTTCTTTTGTTAATTAGTTTAAACAAGCTTAGAACTGCGAGAACAACGCTTGATTCACACACACATAAAAAAAGAGGACGCCGGTGTGGAGTCCAGTCCAGTCTGAAAGTCCCGAAATGAAATCCGGATTTTTGTAGCTAAGCAGAAGCCTTCCTTTTGTTTTTCGACTTGCTTTTATCCTCTAATATTCCTTCTCATAACCAACTGTCTGTCAATCTTCCTCTCCTGATTTTCACAATTTTTGTCACTGTGTTTGTGATTTCTTTTATTGCAGCAAATAAGCGTTTTCGTGGGTAGAAATAAGACTCTCATCAAACGTTTAGCTTGATCGATGTTGCCTCTGTGGTAGATCCTCTTATGCTGGTGAATCTTTTCAAACACGCGCCATGTTGGATTAATAGTATTGTTATTGACAATCTCACTCAAAAATGGGTCCTTTACCAGCCAGAATGAATTACGCAAACTGTGTATCCCAGCTTCTAACTTAATACATACTCTTATCATGAATGGTGTATTTAGCGTCTTATTCAAGGAGCGTTGTCAATCTGTTTTATGTGTTATCTCAGAGTCTTTTTTGTTTGCTTGTTTTAATTTATACCGTTTCGCAAAAAGTGTTAAGGGTTCATTTCTGGCGACGTTTCTCGAAAGTCGTTTTCAGCACTCGCAATATTATGGAGTTGGTGGTGTGTCGTTCCTTGCTGAAAAGCCCGAAAACTGATAGTTTCTGCAAATATAAAATATGCCTTCGCTGGATATCTTACGGCACCGAGGAGCTTTTATTTTCGTCCGCAGTTTTCTGAATTACACAAACATTATACTTGCCTACAGGATTACTTGTTGCCAAAAGCCCATAACCTGCTCCTGGCGTTGAGAATTTCCTCAAGGCCGAAAGTCTCAGTAAGAACCCAAAACAACAGCTTAAAGGAGGCACACACCTTGAACTAGCCAGGGAAAAGGGGCTTCTGATTGAGCTAAATTGTCATTGATGTACAGTTCAATTAGTTAGACCTGTTACTATCCCCCGGGCATTCACAGGAACAAGTCCAGCCATTTGGGCGCGGGGGTGGGGAGTACTTTGAAGCGGTCCTGTCGGAAACTTTCAGGGGTAGGGGGCCGGGCAAATCGAAAATAACTCGTTGTTTTTGTGAAGTACAGTAGACTCCCGATAACTCGAACCTTCAAGGGAAATTGAAAAAAGTTCGAGTTATCGGGAGTTCGAGTTATCGGGAGCTCGAAGAAAATTGCCGAGAGTAAGGTAAAAAACAGTTTTTACTGCACAGTGAACATTTGAATCACATTTAATTGTAGAAATGTCAAGCGAAAATTAAAAGATACTTCTAGATTATAAATCAGAACGTAACGTAACAAAACATAGCCTAAATAGAGCATGCGTTTTACTGTTTTGAGAAGTAAAGCTGCTTTACGTTAGCCTGTGACAATCAACATCAGCGTCCATTAGTAAACTATACTCCTACAACACGGTCAACACGTTAATAGGAATCCAAAATTCAATGTTTCGGACGCCAGTAGACGGCTTTTTTCCCGACTTTTTAAGGGCTCAAAACATGGTTCGAGTTATCGAGGGTAAAATTGTATAGAAAATGACCTGAGGGGAAACGAAAATTGGTTCGAGTTAGCGGGAGTTCGAGTTATCGAGGGTTCGAGTTACCGAGGGTAAAATTACAGTAAATGTATGACGGAAATCCAGGGGAAATCCGTTTTGGTTCGAGTTAGCGCGAGGTTCGAGTTATCGGGAGCCGACTGTACATCATTTCTCGCACGGTTGACAAGGTGGCGGCGGACTCCGTAGCTGTGGAAAGGTCCTTGTGAAACATGTCCCGGCAACATACAGGGCATCACGAGATTGACGTCAACACCTTGAATTTAGTCCATGAACAGGGAGAGGCGATAAGTTCCATCTTAAAAGATGCTTGATGTCTAGACGTAAATGGTCTGTCCACAGACGTTTTTCCTTTTGTTTTTCGGGACCATTTGACTGCGCACGAGTGAACTGGAGCGCAGTAACGAACCCTTACCCCACCCCATTGCCTTTGCGGTCAATAAATCATAGCGCTTTTCATTTTTTTTATGCGCGCTCGAGAATCTCCAAAGGGAACATAGAGGTCTGTGAACAGTTTCAGTTTCACTTTGTTCACCGACAAAAAAAGAACAAAACAAAACAAAAGACAAGTATACACTAATACGCAGAAGCAATGTGGTGAGGAAGCCCAAAAAGAAACCATAAGGCTTAGGTCATCCCCGTTTTATTCGTTTAGCGTCGAATGGTTTTGGGTTGGTCGGTGGGGTGAAAAACAAATCACAAGAAATCTGAGAATAGGAGGCCTCAAACACCAGCATCATTGCCGTGGAGCCTGAAAACAACAAGACATGGTCACCAAATCGACACAAACTCAATATGGCCGAAAATATGATGATCAATTTCATAAAAAAAGGTCCAAAAAGTGTAAAAAAACAAAAAGGCTACACCACCGAACGTTTTATGCCTGGAAATGCTGTTATAATGCTCATTTTTCAGATTAAAAGAATTAATCTAAGTCCAAAAAAATAAACCTGGTCGTTTCTTTTTCTTGTTCTTTGAAAGTGCCAAAAAACTGGGTCTGTCCGACGACACTAAATGAAGAAAAAAAGGGGGATGGCCTTTTAATATAGTTATTAAGCTCCCTCAGAGTATAAAAGTATAAGTTTACAAGGCCAGGATCGAGTGTATACTGCGTAACTAAATGATAAAAAATTGATCAAAATGAAATGAGAGACTAAGACTCTAAGTGGTGTCTGATAAAGAAACGGTAAACAAGAAGTGCTGCCTCTCATTTAATAGAGACGTGAAATACTGGGCGGACCACCCAGACATTCATGTACCTATACTAAAACCACAATCCGTTTGATCGGATCTCTCTTTTTCAGAGTTTTACGGAAATTAAAATTCACTCGAGCGAAGGGCTGTCGTGACACTTTTCAAG
>CALNXK010000069.1:640000-657500 GCA_942486035.1 Porites lobata
ATTAGGCTTGTGGTCTTTGAGCGTAATAAAGCCTTCACGTTTGGCAGTGGTGTTTATCCTGCTATCTAGCTATAGTTTCTTAGCAATATCTTTGGCCTATCCGCTGTGCCCGGGGTTACTTTTTTGTAGGTCTTAGAAATATTTTTCTGCAGTAGATCGTTTTGTAAAAGTTTGAAGTCTTGTCCTCGGGTACCAAGAGCTTGGCAGATTTCACGATGTTCTCCTGAATGTCTGAAGAAAGCTTATGCTGAAACTTACAGTTTACTGTCCGAAATTTGATCTTCTCTATCATATGTAGAAGCCTTTTCTCAAAGTCCTGCATCGCCTGTATTTGCGGAGGCGAATTTCTAGAGGGAAATCCAAACGTCTCTTTCTGACTCCTGTCTGTGCACTCTGCCGATAGCCGTGCATATGCATCAACTGGTATATATATATGCCGGGATACCGGGATAAAAAAGGCCAGTGGGCCTATAGGTTGAACTGTATTCAGCCTCAGGGCTTGAATATAAGTGATTTCTTTTACAGCCAGAATAGGGCGACTATTTCTCGCGTCCAGTAAGAGGGCGCGTGTTTATCTTCCTTTGTAGCGCGTGCGAGTTTTCAAATTTGTTCGACCACGTCAAACAACCGAGATCAAAGACGCCGCAGGCGCAAGAAACAGCGGCCAAAAAGGCCACTAAATAATACCCCTCGCCAAAGAAACAACCAAAGCGGCGATAAAGACAAGTTTTATTCCACTAACAATCGAAATAGTGACAAGAGAAACAATAACAACTACAAACAGCCAAGATATATGGGTCAACAACGTAACAGAAATCAAAATAACCATCAACAACACAATCGATTCCAGCGGAGGAACACAAACCGTAACGCTGGTAACAACCGTGGTACAAACAACTATGGTACTAACAGCAATCAGATCAATGGCGGGAATCGGGGGAGATCCGGTAGGTCTAATTACAATTCAAGAAACCGGAGGCCTTTTTTAGGGCGAGGCCGGAACCGCTATCAGAACCAAGCATGACCCAAAATATGTCTAAGGAACTGAGTCGTGAGGACTGTTTCTGTAATCTGAAGATAGTAAATCTATCACATAAGGAACTTACAGAGGGGCAGATTAAACTTTTATCGAAGGGTTTAAAGTTTACGCCAACTCCAAAAAAGGACATGTGTGAGATTAACGCCGACATCCAAAACTTTTGTACTAAATTACGGAAAAAGGAATTTTTCGACGATAAATCGGACACCGATGAAAGTTTGGCGAAAAATAAAAGCAACTTCTGCCCCCCTAGAAACAGAAATATTACCTTAGACAACTATATAGACTTCCTCACAAAATTTCCACTTGAAGAATTGCAAGTGAACGACAACAGACGTTCTAATTTAAGCAAAGAAGAACAAAATGCTCTTAAAGAACTCAGATGGGACTCTGAAATAATTATCTTTGAAGCTGACAAAGGAGGAGCAGTAGTAGTAATGGATCGCAACTATTATGCTGAAAAAATCCTTGAAATGCTGAGTGATTCGCAAACATATGAGGAAATTCCCGCCAATACGGACAAAAAGGTTATGAAACTTATAAAGGAGCTAACATGCACACATACTAACAACCTAACGAAATCAGAACTGAACTACCTCTGCCACTTTGATTTTAAAACCAGTGGCTTCTATGGTCTTCCAAAAATACATAAAAGCAAGATTATTTGCGACGAAGCCAGCATCCAGAGGAAGCCCTATATCAAGGTTCTTAGACCTGCAGATTTAAAATTCAGACCCATAGTAGCTGGTCCCAAGTGTCCAACGGGTAGACTCAGTAGCTTTATAGACATCCTTATTAAACCCTTCACCTCCCATGTCCAAAGCTATCTGAAGGACACTATCGACTTTCTTAACTTTTTACCGACGAAAGTATCTGAGGACACAATATTAGTCTCGTTTGACGTGACCAGCTTATACACCAATATAAACCATGATTTAGGCATTAGGGCCATGAAATACTGGATTGATAAACATCCAGAAAGTCTCGACCCACGCTTTAACAAAGAATTTGTCATCGATTCAATCGTTTTGATATTAACGAACAACACATTTACCTTCGATGATAAAATATACCTTCAAAAGAAAGGCACTGCGATGGATACAAAAATGGCCCCTAGTTATGCAACTCTTGTTCTTGGATACTTGGAGAACAAATTATATAGCCAGGTTGCTGATATAATGGGAAAAGAAATTGGCCATTACGTTTACACAAACTGGAGAAGATTTCTTGACGACTGCTATATTAACTGGCCATATGGCGGCGATAAACTGGAACAACTCCAGCACATTCTTAACAGCCTGGATAGTAATATCCAACTTACTGCGGAAACTAGCTGTAAGGAGCTTCCTTTTCTTGATGTGATGATAAGAAAGGAAAAAACCTGCCTAACAACGGACATTTACTATAAACCGACTGATTCCTTCCAATATCTACCATATACATCCAGCCATCCAAGACACACCAAAAACAACATACCATACAACCTAGCCCGCAGGATATGTATGATTATAAAGGACCACGATGAAAGGAAACAGCGCCTCCTCGACCTCAAACAGTCAATCACAACACTTCCGAAAACCACTCATAATACTTCCACACTTAACACTGGCGAAACATCGTCAAATTACTCCGTAAAACTCTCGCTTTCTCCACATAAATCGTCACATGGACCTTTTCTCGACTCACTGCAGTCGATTTATTCAAGATCCCGGATGTAAACCAGCGGTTGAAAGGGAGACATACAGCCCCCGCCTTCCACACAATTTTTTACTAAGTCTTTGGCCTGGTCAGAAATCAGCATGAATTTCCATCTTGCCTATCCGGTACCGATTAAAAAAAATAAAAAGTAACTATAACAAAAAACATGCTCCACTACAAGGCTCAGTGAGAGGGTATATAAGAGAGATTTCTGTAGCCATGTTTTTGCAAATCCAGACAGACATATATAGAGGATATTACAAGGTGGCGCAAAGAATATTATTTTCGAGTGGCAAAACAATATTTTACGAACGAGCGCAGCGAGTGAGTAAAATATTGTTTTTGCCTAGAGAAAATAAAACTCATATCTTCAAGCCGCCGTGTAATGTTCTTTTTATTATATAGACAAAAAGACATCGATAAAATAATACAGAGGGAAATGACTGAAATTACGTCATCGATAAACTCACGTGTGAGATTATGGAAAATCAACCACTCGTGTCCCAGATGTAGTTTTTATGAATTTTACGAGTGGTATATTTTCCTGAAAAACGCTCGTGTCGATATAATAAATATATATATATATATACACCCGTTTTCAAAAAGGTTTTCATATGGAGAGATCTATAGATAGATATGTACTTTTGTTTTCTTGCACGTGCGCCCGTGTGCACTTTTCACTTGTTATTGTCCAACTTGTGAAAAACGCGTTTCAACGATAAATTTTTTCTTCGTCGGTTTTTTTGTTCCAATTTGAAAAGAACATGTCGTTTTGAGTTTTTTTGTGTTTTTAGAAAAATGCATGCGCCCTGCGATACAAATTTGCAATGGCGAATTTTATAGCTAATTTGGGGAATGAGGAAAACATCCCGCGAAGCAGCCGATCCGCGAGTTATATGGCGTCACCGAATTGATAGGCCAAATGCCATGGCATCTGTAGCAAGTGACGAAGCAGTTTTATTGGGAAGTGTATTAAAAAATGCGCTATCTAGGAGCTTGCTTAAGAGAAACTGTAAACTAACTTGAGAGCATTTCTGGCCAAGAGTTTATTCTGTCTTCAATGAGACGTTGTCTTACAGGCCGTGATTTTACACGAAAAAAGGTGAGACATTAAGATATATGACCAGTTCATCATGGTTATGATAAAGTCTGCTTCTATGAACCTCGTCAACGTCTTAGTCCGTTTTAATCAAATGCTGTAATATTGTTGCTCCTTCCCACATCCACCATCACATCTTCCTTCTCAGCGGTGTCGAAAACACATTTGTTTTCATTTCATCTGCGTTGTTTTAAAAATGAAAATCTTTGATGTTTTTCCCCTTATCCTGTAACGACAACAATTATATGACCTACAAGTGACCGAATTCCTCATTCTTTAATTTTCAAGAGAATGCAAATCAAGAGAATTGCAGACAATGTTCGTGCATTATTTTTTTAATTGAAAAATTGGAACCAAGAACTTGACGAAAAGAAAATTTATCGTTGAACCAAGTTTTTTCACAAGTTGCACACGGGCGCACACGGGCGCACGTGTAAGAAAACAAAAGTATATATCTATCTATATATCTCTCTATATGAAAACCTTTTTGAAAACGGGTGTATATATATATTTAGTATATACTAAAACAGTGGATAGTGTTTTTCGCGCGCTCTGATTGGCTACTCAATCAGTGAATATCCTGCACTATTCACTGATTCACCTCCAGTTCCTCCGAGCGAGCGACGCCAAACTCGCGTAAGTTGCGAGCAAAATGCCTTCCCGGTTTGCTGCCGTAAACAAACAAAGAAATTTCACAACTAATCAAGCAAGCTGTTTCCGAAATACACGAAGAAGGTGACGAAGATCGGATTGGAAGTTTTAACAGGTAAAGCTTTGTCTTTTTGACACGAATTTATCGATAAAACCGGTGAAAAAGTTTTTTGTTTACAAATGCAAATTAAGTTTAAGTCTTGCTTACTTTATTTAGTTGAGTTGTTCATAAATAAGCTTAAAACTAAATTTAATAATCTTTTTTTATAGAATGATTTTAAATACAAAAAGAATTCACAACTCCTTTTGAAGAAATTTCCCCGCAAGAGCTAAACAAATGCCTTCAAAAGTTTTAATTGTCCGCAAGAAAAAGCGACGGCCCCGTCGCCCGGTCATTACGCGCCAAAATTGTAATTGTTGGCAACAGTGTTTGAGTTAAAAATCGTCATTTTTGTGCTCAATTATCTCACTGTTTTAGTATATACTAAAACAATTATTCACCTCAGTGTCGGTGGCTAGTCGTGGATATTTACCTCACTGCTTCGCAGTTCGGTAAACCATCTCCACTTCGGTGAATAATTGTTATATATATATATAATATATAAAAAAATGAACGTCTTGTGTCGTATAGAATACAATAAAATAAAATAATGAAAAAACAAAGTCTTTTCCTTTTCTTTGCTTTAACGCTACGCGTTTCACCGCTAATGCCTGAAGAGCCGCATTAGCGGTGAAACGCGTAGCGTTAAAGCAAAGAAAAGGAAAAGACTTTGTTTTTTCATTATTTTATTTTATCATATATATATATATATATATATATATATATATATATATATATATATATAGCCATGCGGCAATTAAACAATGAGGAGTATTACAAGAGAGTATGATACGAGTATTATACGAGTAAGATATGGATACGGGCCAGCTTTTAAGACCAGCAAACTCAAGAACACCAATTTTTTACATGCTTCTCAAAATCCACAAACCCAATAATCCGGGACGACCTGTTATCTCTTCCGTTAACAGCCATAGGGAGAAAATATCTGCAGGTGTGGATGAGTTTCTAAGACCCTTGGTACAAGCACTACCTTCTCACTTCAGAGATACTACAGATCTCAGCATACGACTGAAAATCTTGGGTGGAGTTCCTGAGAACTGTATTCTCGCGACATTAGACGTTTCCAGTTTATACACTAATATAGACACAGACGATGGACTTGCTATAATTGAGAAGGAACTGGCAAAAACTGGTCAGATCCAACCTTCCGCAAACACCCTTACTTGCCTCCTCGAAAAAGTCCTCAAATTGATCAATTTCACATTTGTCAACCACACTTTCATCCAGGTTAAGGGTACAGCAATGGGCACTGGGGCTGCACCTAATTTGCGAACGTGTATATGGGCCGGTTTGAAGATACATTTTGCATACCGAACGGAATGGTCCCACTACATAATTGAATGGGTAAGGTTCATCGACGACATTTTTCTCATCTGGAAAGCAGACGAAAGTTCTCTCACTACCTTTATAAAGTACCTCAGCGGTGTTGTACCATCCATTAGATTCACCCATGAAATATCTTACAAGTCCGTGAATTTCTGGGATACAAAAGTAATAAAAGATGTACAAGGTAACATCAGCACAGACATTTTTTACCTATATTGGACTTCGGCGTACCCACCGTATTTAAAGCAAAGTATACCATACAGCCAAGCCTTAAGACTTAGGAGGAGATGCTCATCAACGCACGTACTAGAGCAAAGAATATTGGAATATTCCAGTTTTTTCGTGGCGTGTGGGTATAAAAGAGATAGGGCGCTATCTGAAATGCGCAAAGTTCTGTCACTGACACAAGACGAGACTTTGCGGGCGAGAGAGAGGCACACCACCAACCGCATACCCTTAGTAACCACATACAATCCACGCATCTCATATGTTGCTGAAGTGGCGAACACGAACTGGCACTTCCTCCAATCAAAGGAAAGACTGGCTCACATATTTAGAGAACGATCAATTATCGCATAGAGGCGGTCATAAAGTCTACGCGACATACTCGTCAGTACCAAATTAACAGGCAGAACCCCAGCAGGACATACCACGACAATGGGTAGCTGTGGTCCTTGCAATAAACCGAAATGTAGTTGGTGCGTGCTTATAAACAAGACCTCTACTTTTACCGGCACGCAGCGGGATGGCAAGGTGTTTGACATATTCCATACAGTGAATTGTCAATCAGCCTTTATGATTTATATAATTGAGTGTCGAATTTGTAGATTACAATATGTAGGGAAGAGCGAGACAGCTTTCAACCTGCGCCTTAATAATCACAGGAACCATATTAAGAGAGGAGTTAACAGCTGCGAACTATCAGAGCACTTTCTCCACAACAGCAGATATCATGACTTTGGCAAAGACGTCACAATTACGATCATTGAACAAATCAAACGGAGTAACATGACAATTGAACGGAAAAAAGAAATACTCCGAGCTAGAGAACACATTGCAACCGAACGGTCTTAATAAGAGAATGGGCTAGAACTCAGAGTCGAATATACCTTTATAAAGTATTCAGTACATAAATAACGGTTTAGAACGTAAGTTATAGAGGTCATTTCACTGTACGCCCACACGAAAGTAATTAATCTATTAGAACACTATTACCGGTCGCAACTAATCAAGTAACGAACACTACTTTATTACGTCACAATAAGAGATCATTATTAGATTAATGAACCCAATGTAAAGACCTCTGATGAAGGCAGAAGCTGAAACGCGTTGGGTCTGAATAAAGTTTTTATTTGTTGGAAGACGATTCTCTTTTGTCCAAAAAAAGTAGGGGGCTTCCGTCTTGGTCGATACAGCTGGATAGCCCAGGGACGTCCCTAACAGTGGATGGGTGGATCAGGCCTGGGGGTCAAAACTAGTGGGGTAGGGAGGGGGCTGTTTTGACACAACCCCTTCAGTAAGCAGCAGTGTTCAGTTGGGGCCTTGCCTGGCGGGTACCTTGTTTTTAATTTGCCCTAGCCTCTGCTGAGAATGATTATCATGATAATTGCAGAGCTCCGTGGGAGGCGCAGACAGTCACCCATTGTCCTGGGTGGGGAGAGTCAAAGTCTTGGTACCAAGGACGCACTTAGCATAGGACCTGTAGACACTCACTGAAGCAATGTTTTCAAAAATTCAGTCAGACTGGTTGTAGTGTAGCTGCCTGGGCCAATGAGTTGTCTATCCAAACGGATAAAAAAGATCCACAGTCCGATTTTGGTGTACGAATGATAAAACAGTTTAAAAAAGACCAAAAGTGGACAACGTTTGGATGATAAAAAGAGATAGAAAGTAAAATTTACTAAACGTTTCGGTCACAAGACCTTCATCAGTTACCTATCATCATCCGTGAAACTTTCTTAATCCGTTTAGATACACATCTCGTTGGCCCAGGCAGCTACATTTCAACCAGGTATATATATATTTGTTAAAATTACCATTCTAGCATCCAGTACACTACATTGAACTGTTTTTATTTGATAAGTTTCACGACTTGTAATAAACTTACTTGGTTCACACAATGCTTGAGCCCCCTTGCCACCTGGACAGTCATTCTCGCCATCAGTACGTTTGCATGATGATAGATTAAATTCCTTTCCATTACAGGACACTTTTGACATTAAATAGGGTAGGTTTTCGTCCTTGACTTCCGATGTGATGAATTCCGCTATTGCACCTGCGAAACCCAGTTGAGTGCAAACGACTTTCACATCGTCAAAACCCCATTCATTTAGACAGATCTTACCCCACTTCCCCCTATAAAAGACCTCTACTCTTCCTCCATAATCGAAGTTTGCTCCATTTAGTCGTACGGGAACTGAATATGTAAATAAAAAAATAATGTTAAATAGGAAAACGATGGAAGAATTACCCCATGGATGATAGACATGATCAACGTATAAACAATATTTTGGAGGAGGGCATGGCTGGAAAAAAGAAACGAAACCCCCTATCAGGAGGAGGAAAAAAATTAACTATTACTGAACTTTATGACAACTCATCAAATTGTTTTTGTACCAGGGTTGAAAGTACAATCCCACAAAGACGCGCGAGAAAAGAGAAAGTTATTTATCTGTTTGCTCTTTGTAAGTTTTAGTTTTAAAAGGACCTCGTTCTATTACGAATCATTTAAATGACTGAATATCCTAATTGCGACATTTAGGAAACAAAAGTGGTAAGACCACTCAAGACCGTGAGGTTACTTAAGAAAAGGTTCCAAGGCTAGTTCAATATGGCTTCTGATTACTTTTCCTCGCACATACAAAGCGCAAAAGAAGCTGCTACTGCTAAGGATTCTTACGCAAATAATTGGAGAAAGTGAAATACTTTAAAGAAGATTAACATTGTGAATAAACCGTTCACAAAACCACATAAACTACCTGCACATGACTGGAGATTCTCTTTGCTGTTATTATTGCAATTGAAAAACAGTGATGTGCAGTTTTGACGGATGGTCGTGTTTGAGTGACTGTTGCTTTCTGGTTGGTGAGTGCTGTTGTCAGTAGGACCATTATATCCCATTGCTCTACATGTTAAATCCCTTTCTTTGTCATCCCAACTAGGGGTGCAAAGTCTTTTCCAGGTGTTGTTGGATTTAATTTCCATGATGCCAAGAGATGGTATCTCATTTGTCCTAAAGCGTACTGGAAAGCCTGTTTTAAAAAGTTTCATGTGATAAATTTTGGCACTATAGCTAATATCCTGGGAGCTCCTTGTAATTTATTTTGTATTAAGGAATCTCCCAGAAACCCGATTTAATTTGTTTATTTGTTTACTTAACGCCTTACGTATTTTCGCAAGTACAAATTTTACCGAGTTGGGATTTTTACTTGCCAAAATCAGATTACCCCCGCACTTGAACAACTGCCGCGCTAGCCCTGACTGTTCTCTAAAATCTCCACCGTTTAGTCTTGTAGTATACTTTCATCAGCGTCTGAGTGTTTTTATACAAAACAATCCACACTTATGCTTTGTTCACATTATGCCCGATAGCCTTTTCGCCGGCACGAAAACCATACCGGATAGGTTCTCTGTTCACACATTAGGACGGTGATTTCGGCGCGATTACTGTAACAGAGAGAGGCTGTGCCGATCACGAAAGTGGAGAGCCACATATCGGATTGGTGTTCACCATATACCCCGGATAGGTTTTTGTGTCGGCACGAAACGCTATCCGCTATAGTGTGAACAAAGCTCACTATTTTAAAAAATCTGCTAAAGAAAAACTACTCGAAATTTTAGAATCTTAAAACTCCCATGTTGAAGTTGAGGCGTTAGTTGATTAAATGAAAAATTAACTCAAGTTAAGTTTGTATCTTTCCTCTTGACATATTGTTCTTTTGATTTTAACTGTTCTCGCGTTTATCGTTCTTTCTAAATAGTTATAAATATGAAGTGTAATATATACATAATGTATAGTTTTATATATCCTGTATGAAAAATGCATATTTATGTAAGAAAATTATATGTGCACAGTCTGGCTTGCCGCGATTGCAAGCCAGCTTAATCACCTATGTGAAAAAGAAGTTTGAAAGTTTAAGAGCCAGTCTCTGTAAGATCCTCATATCGAGTTTTGCCCACAAAATGGATTTCGCTCAAAACATTTCTGTAGACTTCTTTTAATAATTATTTAACAAATATAAAACTAGATTGCAGAAATTCGCTTCTGTAAATTTTTTTAACGAATTTTCTTTCGGTACCACATGAGGACCTGAGATGGTTGCGAAATATGCGAATTTTGCCACAATTCAACCGATTGTTCCGCATAAAGAGTGCGACCCAAAGCTTCCAATTTACTAGTTATCTTAATTGAGGCTTTGTCTTTAAAATAATACAGGTCAGAATCATCGACACTTTTTCGTTTAGAAAATCTGAGGAAACACACTTTAATAGCCCCTTTGACCCATTTAGCGAAACATGCGATTTTAACCAAATTCAGTGGATTAAATCTCAAAAGTGGCTCACTCTTAATGGGTCTCCTGCATATCACTGTGTAGTTCAATCCTTCAGCTACTGAATCGTGTTAAAAGTTTTGGCGGCCATTCAGTTTCGGTCGAGGGGTGAGTGGCAAAACCTGCCTTACTTGGCCATTTCGCCGACGTTTCGCCATGCATCGCGAAGTCCAGAAGGATTGTCAGAATAGAAAGCGAGAAATCGGGTATATGCCACTCGAAAATTGTCCATTCCTAAAGACTTAAAATCACTGTTTTCCATGTGCCTATGGTTCTAACCGAACGAAGAAGGGGGAGAAGGCGGTGAACGTAAGCTTTGTAATTACTGTCCGCCATGTTTTTGTAGTGTTTGTGGAACGTAAGGAATCTGGAATGCGGAATTGGCAACCTTTTTCCTTTTGTTATTTGTGGAAAATCATTTTGCATTTACAATATTTTTTTGTATCTCTTTTTTTAATTAGAGAATATTAAGCAGGAAGTCTCACAAGTCTTCTTAGCCTGCTCTAGGCACTAGGGGAATTCCTTATCCAAACTGTCGCTGCTGTTGAAAGATGTCTCAATTTAAATATTTTACTTCTCATTAAAGAACAGCTGAACAGTGCAAATGTGAAGTATCACTATTTTCCCTCGTCTTTTCCTTTCTAAGTGCGTGATTTTCGGGCTCAGTGAGAAACGAACCTTCTTGGCCTAATAATAATATTACCTGTAAGTTGTTACTTCTTTGCACTCCAAGAAATCGACTTGTGTATGTCTTTGAATAGCCCGACAATCACTTTTCCGGAACTTAGAACAAATCGCTGTTGAGGTTATAGTCTGGGAGCAAATGTCATAAAGTAAGGTCCCGTGTGAAGTTCGTGCTGAAAGCAAGCACCTAGTGTAAAAGTGTTCATTAGGTCCTACTAAACATGAAAAGTTTTGGTGCCAGCTTTGCCACTTGCTCAGACGGCTTTTAAGGGGGGGTTAAATTCTGACCCATGAAATCCAGCGTGAAAACGAGGCTAAAACACATAATTCCTCATAACTTTGTTAATAACAGACGAAAATACACCAAACTTGCTCACATGATTGGGCATGATCCTCCCTGTTGATTTATGCTAATTTACATAGGTCACGTGACCTTACGCATGAAAGCGAGGCTGAAACACATAATTTACTATAAATTTGTCAAAAAAAATCCTTATCATGCCAAACTTGCTCACCTTAGTCAGTTAGACATCTTGCATCGATTGGTGCCACTTTGTAGTGTCACGTGACCCCATACATGGAAATGAGGCTGGATTGCAAAACACGCCAAAGGTGAACACATCATCCAGGACAATAACGTTGACTCATTGTAATGCATATTAATGCTGTATGTATAGCATTTGAACGAAAAAAATAAACGCTAAAAAGGTGTAATGATAATGTATTTTGTGTGGCTTATATAACTTTATTATGAGCGATTTCTACAATCCTATTTTGCACAAATTCCTGTGGATTCTTAACCTAGGGGGTCTGGGTGATTGTGAGCCTGAACTATTGGTCAGCAGTAATTATTTGAGTGTCCGCCATGTTGTACTTACAGTCATCACAGTGCTTGTAGTATGACGGATTTTGGCCGGTCTAATGCCCCTTTAGATTTTAAGCTGTGTGTAATCTGCCAAGAAAAAAGTAGAGCCAATCTTGTTGAAAATCCAACTTCCTATCAAAAGCTTTTAGAAGCCATCGAAGAACGTTCAAAGTACGAGGACATTAACTCGAAAACATTGTGGCTTGTGCTTAAAGATCTACCACTAGAAGAGCTTAAAGAAAAAGCAACATGGCATAGGTCGTGCTACCAAGAAACCACCCACTCAGGAAAGATCAAGAGGGTAAAAGAGAGGTTTCAGAGAGAGGTTAGAGGGCCAAATGAAGCTCGAAGAAAGACAAGTGAATCGCTTCAGGTAATTGCTAGGTGTAATGGCTTATAACTTTAACTTTTTATTTTATTGTGTTTTTCATCTTGGAATCGCTGAAAAGGTAATGACATCCTTGACATCTCAAAACATTTCATTTCATTTCACTAACCAGGGTCTTCTTACAAGGTCGAAAACCGTCCCTTATGACAGCAATCTGTGCTTCTTTTGTGAAGAGAAAGCGAAGTACCAGAACCCTCTGCATTTGGTGTCAACATCATCTGCTGGTAGCTCTCTTGATAATGCAGTAAAGCAATCAAAGGATCCTAAACTGCTCGTGAAGCTCTCGACGGCTCTAGGCAGCACTGACGCTCATGCCATTGATATTAAATATCATAAAAGCTGCTGGGCGAAGCATGTGAGTGGGGTCCTGCGTAAAACTATCAAAGATGACGAGGAAAGGTCAAGAAGTGAGACAGCGGCTAAGCTGGAGTTTTTGAACCTTACCCAAGCTGCCCTCGATAGCGGAGAAATACTCAACATGGCACAGTTGGAACAGGCTTTTGATTCCATTTCAAACGAGAACAATAGTCCAAAGACTCTAAGTCGACGTTCAGTTAAAGAGCTTATCCAGAAAGAGATAAAGGGAGTTGAGTTCCATAAGCCCACTAGAGCTAATAAGCCCGAGAGGGTCAGCGTAAAGCAGTGTAGAGATGCCGCTATCCATATCGTAGAATCCACAGCTAACAGTGATGAATCTATGAAAACTCTCTTCGATGCCGCTTCAATATTGAGAAAGGCTATTAATCGAAGCGAGAAATGGGTCTTCTCTGGCTCTCTGGATACAACGACACATGATCACTGCCCCGAAGAGCTTACCTGCTTCTTTAGGTGGATAATCCAAGGTCCCAATAAGACACTATCTGATAAAAAGTGCAATGAGGTACACAAAAGAGCAATGCAATTAGCGCAGAATACAATAGCTTTGTGTCTAACGGACAGGCAGGTTGACAATAAGAGGTCAAAAGCGGTCTACTGCACTAGAGAAATGCCCCAACACCTCGCAGTTAGCCTAGCAATACACCAAGCCGTACGAAGCAAAGAGCTGGTTAATCTCCTGCATGGATTTGGCATGGCTGTAGAGTACAAGCGCTTGTTGAGGGTGGAGTCACAAATTAAAAAAACTGTCCTGAAGCGCATAGAGAGTGAAGGTGGCATGTTTCTCCCTCCGGATATCGTGAAAGGACGGCACGTATATTTTGCTATTGATAATATCGATTTCTCAGAGGATACGCCGGACGGGAAGCGTACTCTACACGGCACAGCAATGGCTATTTATCAGAAAGTGGAACCCCAAGATGAAGAACCTGTATTAAGGTGCCATAACTGTTCTACTAAGAAGCATGAACCTCTCATTTAATCCCAAGTGCTCGATGGGAGGGGGGTTAATTAGATAATAGACGTTTAATTTTACTTTTACTTTGGCATGACTGGTCTGTGTGATTCAGGTTTTTCTTTGTTTCAATAAGACTAGCTAGTAAGTTAAAAGCTAATTTCATGCCGTTCTGTAACAGAACTGCCCGAATCGCTGACATCTTTAATGCCATGCGTGGAGCCGCCATCAAGGCCCCCTTCTCCTGCGCACCCTACATTTGAGCTGTCATCAGAACAAGAGTTGCCCCAAAACATCCGTGGTGAGAATGCTACCTGGATAGTGTCTCGTACTCTCACAGGCCATGATGCCCTAAGTGATGATGATAATGATCCGCCTCTTGTACCCGTATGGTCAGCGTACAACTCTTTGGTAAATGAAGCACTACCTGTCACACGTGTCGGTGCTCCTCCATTGTTGGCACATCCTGCTCATGAATGGAGCACGCTCCTCACAGTTCTGATGCGTACTCAAAATATCTCTGTTAGAGTAGTCGGTCCCGGGAGGAAAACAGTCATATCGCTAGACCTTGGTTTGTATCCGCCCACCAAACGATTACAGATGGCCCGATGCGAGCTCAAGAACATTCTCCTTCGACCAGGGGAGCTGCATGTGGTTATGGCTATGCTGAGGACCATTGGGTCATATATTGACAGTAGCGGGATAGACATGTGCTGGATCGAGTCGGAACTTTATGGCCCCTCCACTGTTAAACAGATAATCGATGGCAAGCATGTTAAGCGCGCTAAAAGAGCACACATGATCACCTTACAGGCTTTATTCTCCTTATACCTGGAAGCATTTCTAGAAGGCTCTCCTGATGTACGTCGTACCCTCGAGGAACTCTCTACGAAAGTTGGAGATGCGCGCAAAGAAGGCACTAAGGAGAACATCCAGACGGCGCACCATAGCTCTACCAACGCGATCCAGTCTTCTGAAGTAGTCAAGAAGATGTCTGATTTTGACGCTGCGAATGCCACAAATCCTCTCTTTACTGTATTTCGCCAATACATGCGCATGGTAATGGAGATGTTCGCATTCATCCAGGCAGTCCACAGTGGTGATTGGAAGCTCCATCTAATTGCACTGGAGTTGTTCACAAAGTACTTCTTTGTGCACGACAAGATCTGTTATCTAAGGATGATCCCCCTGTACCTAGCTGAAATGGCATCCCTAGAATCATCAGACCCCGAGATCTATGGAGAGTTCATCACAGGAAACTGGGTAGTGAACAAGAACAAGGAGGTTCCCTTCTGTGCTGTTGGTGGTGATACTGCGTTGGAACACCTCAATCGATCTATGAAAGTTTCTGGTGGGCTTGTAGGGATCACTTTGAATGAGAGCGCACTAGTTCATTGCCCCAGAACTAGCCCGACTCACAGCAGAAGCCAAGGCAATGGCGGGTCTCGTTCCGGAACGTGCACACCATCAAGAACTAAACTCAGCTGTTTTGACGCACGAAGATAACAGCATAAATAAGTTGACCGAGACAATCAAGACCTTCACCAATCCTTTTTCATCAGACCAGAACACCAACACCGATCTGTACAACTTGGTCACAAAAGTTGTGATGAATGAGAAAACGAAGAAAGATCTTGTTAATCAGAGTGAAGAAGGGAGAAAGTTATGCAGTGCTTTTGTACAAGACAGGATCAAGACAGGAAAGATCAACCTCTGGGCTCCTGTAAAGAAGCGCAATCTTCTTACCTGGAAAACGAGTGCTAAGGTCATCAAAGTCAAAGCTAAAGACACGATCATCGAGTTAAAGGAGGACAGAAATCTGTTTGCTCGTTTGGCGATGGTGTGCAAGAGCCGCCCAGAAATTGACATCCAAGAGGCTGTTGGCTTATATGAGTTCACTGTTGTCCCAAGATCTTTGTTTGCACGAGATGGTACCATGTTGCATTGTTCTTGTAAGAGTGCCCTTATGCATATCCTAGAGAAGGCAAGTGGCCCTAGTACTAATACACAAGAAATCACAGCAGGATTCAAAGTCGCGATTGTTGATGGAATGGCCGAAGTCCAATCACTTGACAAGCCAGAGTGGATCAAGAACTGTAGAGACTTGGCTGAACATTTCACGAATCGCTTGCTTGTAAAGTATAATGATTTACAAGAGCTCCACATAATCTTCGACAGATATGATGTACCATCCTCACTGAAATCAGCAACACGAGTCAAACGACAAGGTGGCCATGTTCCCATTTATTATCGCATCACTGATTCTACCCACATCGCCAAGGTGCCGATGAAGAAGCTTCTTGCTCATTCAAAGACCAAGGGCGAACTTACTACGTTTCTCGCAAAGAATGTGAAGGATAATGCTAATGGGAGACAAGTCGTTGTGGCATGGGGAACGGAATGTGAGGCAACGCACAGAGACGTCAGGCATTTACGAAGTACACAAGAAGAAGCCGACACGAAGATTATTTTACATGCTCTGGATGCCTCTGCTCAAGGTGCTACCCAACTCTCTCTCCGACGGTATCCAGATTTGTGCTCGAACTCTTGCTTTGTTACTGGGACCGCAGTAGTCGTAGAGTTATCAACTTGAAGTCAATCGCAGACGCCCTTGGGCCCACTAAGACGGCTGCGCTGCCAGCATTTCATGCGTTGACTGGAGCAGATGTTACTGGGAGTTTCTCTGGAAAGGGAAAAGCCACTTGTTGGGATGAGTTTGATAACGCCAGCACTCCTATCTTGCAAGCTCTTGCTAACCTCGGTTGTGGGGAACAGCCAGATGACGGCACAAGAAGTGGAGTGGAACAGCTGGTTTGTCGGATGTACAAACCAAAGACAGACATCAAAACTGTCAAAGCCCTCAGATGGTTCCTCTTTAAGAAAAATCAAGCTGAGTCTGAGAGGTTGCCGCCCACACAAGCTGCTCTCCATCAAGCCATACTGAGAGCGCACTACCAGCTTCTTGTTTGGAACAACGATCATGTAGCAAACCCGGTGGTTCCCTCACCAGAAGGCTATGGATGGCAAGATGAAGATGGAAAGTGGGTACCAGTCATGACAAATCTTCCACCAGCTCCAGAGGCAATTATACAGCTTGTCCGATGCAAGTGCGCCAAGTCCCGTTGCTCTAACAACCGTTGTCAGTGTCAAAAAGCCGGACTTGTCTGTACTGATCTCTGTCTGTGCTCTGAAGATTGCCAGAACGAGTATGCTGAGAGTGATGATGAGTATGATGAAGACGAAGTCGAACAGGAAATTCCATAGGAATGGACAACAGAACAATGTATATAGATATTCAGTAAGTCTTTCATGACTGTATATATAAAATAGCAGTAGTCGCTATTTTCATTTTCTGCCCTTGTTCCAATATACATGCGAAAATGAATACATGGAACCAGTATCATAAGTTGGCAAAATTATTGATTATGTGTACAACATAGATTCTCAAATGGAGCCTCTGCAGTATTTGCTTTATCCGTCTCGTCCCTGTGCTATGGGCCATAGGACAATGATTAGTTGAAGTTTTTACATCTGAACTCGGATAACCAGATATGTATCTGCCTAGTAGTTGTTAATACATTTGGCAAGCCATCCTACACGATGCTATAAGATATATCCAGCCTCGTTTCCATGTATGGGGTCACGTGACA
This sequence comes from Porites lobata, assembly GCA_942486035.1. Lineage (NCBI taxonomy): Eukaryota > Metazoa > Cnidaria > Anthozoa > Scleractinia > Poritidae > Porites > Porites lobata. Next base: position 657,402 of record CALNXK010000069.1, read on the forward strand.
CTACAAAGTGGCACCAATCGATGCAAGATGTCTAACTGACTAAGGTGAGCAAGTTTGGCATGATAAGGATCTTTTTTGACAAATTTATGGAAAATTATG
>CALNXK010000069.1:670000-730000 GCA_942486035.1 Porites lobata
AAAAAAAATTTACAGAAGCGAATTTCTCCAATCTAGTTTCATATTTGTTACATACTTATTAAAAGAAGTCTACAGAAAAATTATGAGCGAGATCCATTTGTGGGCAAAACTCGATATGAGGATCTTACAGAGACTGGCTCTTAAGGTTTGAAATATATTTTCGTTTTCGTAGACTTCAAACATACAGAATTTTTTACTTCTTACGGAGATTGTTTGCTAAACACCAAACTTTGAGTTCCTAGCGTTAGATTTTCAGTAGCAGGTCTAGATCACACAAAATTCGGCTTTTATCAATTTCAAAGTTTTTTGTTTATTGTTGTCATAGTAAAATTGATTTTACTTTAAAGTACATTTTCACAAATTTCAATCCATAGCCAATTACTGGTGAAAATTTTATAGCGATCGGACAAGGAAAAAACCACTTTTAAGGCGATTGAAAAATATTGGTATGGCCTCTGAAATTTCTCACTTTTCTCACTTTTCCCTGGCTTTGGAGCCAGGGAAAAGTGCCCTGGGGACGAGGTTGCGGAGTCATGTTAGTATTTTAATGTATCGAACGTGGGCTATTTGGTCGTGAGCGAATCGCAAAACAAGCAAAACCAAAGTAAACTATAGAGTTGTGTCCGTGGGCCGCAGAGAATAGGCATTATTCATCAAGTTCTTTACTATAGGAAGGGGGAACAATCCCCTCACTATCAAGATTGTCAGTTGGGACATTAGGGGAACTTACTATTTTGACCTGGGATGGGTGAGGGGGTGGTACTCTGGCCAGTTTTTCCAAGTCACGGGGATAATCGAAGTACGTTTTTTTTTCTTGGTTTGAAATTTTCCGTTCTGAAATTTTTTAGGAACAAACCTTTTTTTAGCTGAGACTTTATTTAAGTATTCAAAATATTCGTTCTTATTTGGTGATGATATTAGCTTCCACGGATCATCCCCGTCACATGGAATCTGAAGTACCCCTCCCGTATTGTACTTCGAAAGCAAAAAAGCTGTTCCACACAGCCTAGAAGGTGTTTAAAACAGAAATATAAAAAAGGAAGGCTGTTTCTACTGCGTTGAGAGTATTTCTTGTCAAAAAGAAATGTGAAAAACCGTATTAAAATTCCTGACAAAAGCTACGAGAATTTCGTGACAGTATGAGCTGATAGACGCCTTTCTACAGTAGTGGGCGGGGTTCAAGGCGATCCGCCAGTGAGCCGGTATGGCAGGCTCACCCTTCCTGCCGGGCTTACATTTCTTCACTTTACCTCGCCCAGTTAGCTTGGTCAACTCGGTCAAGGTTAGACAAAGACAACATCCGCGAACGCTGTTGACTAGGGAAAAGTGGTCAATTTTTCTTCATAAACACTCCCTAAAGTTGGCTCGGATGGGAGGGTGACCCTCTTTCCGGGACAGCTTTTCTCCATCAACGGGCTCCAAACAGATTGATCACGTTTGAAATTTATAGGAAAATGATGTTGGACTTCCAAAACAAAAATACACTTGTTTCACAGCCTGTCAATACCTAGTAGGTGTCTATACAGGAGCCAATTTTTTTTTTCTGCGCTTTTCACGCCAGCAGTGCGAAGCGGACTTGGAACGCGAGACACGTGCTATGCACGGGGAACAAGTTCAGCTGCAGGCTATAAAAGAAATTAAAAATATCAAATAAAGCAAGCCTGTTTCTATTTCTATTTCTATTTCAATGAGTTTATTTCTTGTCGAAAGCAAACGTGAAATCGTGACAGTATGCTAACGTGACTTAAGCGTGTGACCGATTTCCGGTCACACGCCAAAGGTCATGAGATCTTGTGCGATGTTTATTATCTGCTGACGAACGATTGAAGTGATGAAAGGTTTTCAAAAGTCACTAGTTTGCGGTGAATTTTGATTCCTTTTTGTCTTCCTCCCGAAGTAAGGGACCGTTCATTTTTATGAGAGAGGGGGGCTGGTGGGATTTGGGGGCCACTCGAAAAAAAATTGGCTTGAAAGGGGGGGGCAGCCGAAAAAAAATGAAGGAAAGGGGGGAGGTCGGACGAAAAAATTAGATTGAAAATAGGATAAGAGATGTTTACAAATGGAAGAAAAATTGTGCTCTTTTATTTATAACAAATATGCTAAAACAGTTCCAGGGTAACAAGAAAACTTCTCAACAGCTTTTATATTTTATAAGGACAGTGAACATACCATAATAACAGTCTTGAATAGCAACAACTTTCTTTTCATTCATAAAAATGTTGTTGTCAAGCTCATATAATTAAAACCAATAATTTGAGTCCTGAATTGGAACTGACCTCGTTACCAGAACTTTTCTCTGAGAAATTTAATGGGAGGGGCATGAAACTACTACGAGGTGTCCCCTTCCTCATTTTCGACGTTCTCTTCGATCTCGTCGTCGCTGTGTTCCTCTTCTTCTTCCTCCTGTTCTTCTTCGTTGTCTTCCTCTTCTTCGTCGTTTTCTTCTTCCTCTTTGTTCGTGTCTCCGACGTTTGAGCTATAATCTTCAGGATGCAGGAAGCAATACATCCTGTTTCTTACTTCTGGCTTAAGGTTGGTAATAAGCCTGCTTTGTGCCGCGTTGCTGAAGTAGCTTGATTGCAGTAGGTGAGCGATGAATGCTGCATCCCGTGTTAGCAACAATGCTGCTACATCTTCAACGTTTATGCACGCCTTCGGAATTGTCATGGAGGGAGGATAAAGAAGACAATTGGGAAGCTCTTTTGCAAGGGGATTTGCAACGCAGATATGATACCCGCGTAGGTCGTTGTTTTCAAACCGTTTGCGTTTTCTGCCCTTTGATTTCCTACGGTTTTGTTTTAATTTTCTTTTTTTTGACACATAGTGTCCTGTTAAGCCCTTGAAGACCTGGTCAAAGGTCTCCTTCTTTTTTTCGAGGTTTTCTAATTCCCCTGAAACCTTGAGCTACTTTGCCTCAATCCTAGCGATGTGCTTTCAGCTTTCTTTCACTATTAAAATTACGTGAAATGTAACAAAACGAAATTTTAATGCAGTAACTTTTTTAATACCTTATGTATTTTTTTATTCATGGGGGGGCCTTCCAAAAATTACTCTGATGAGGGGGGGGGGGCATGCGAAAAAAATCGGAAATTGGGGGGGGTCATACAATTTTCAAATTACACTCCTCCAAATCCCACCAGCCCCCCCTACCCCATAAAAAATGAACGGTCCCTAAACTCTTGTAACTCTTGCTTCTAAAGGACCGCAGTGACGTGTTTTGACTTAATCTCGATCCACGGCCGGATTACTCGGACGCACGGCAGTTGCTGCATGAACAAACATACGTTTGTCGTTTGGCTTAGAAGTATGGATTTTGTGACTCAAAACGACGCAACTGAAGTTGGAAATAACCTTCCCTGCTGTAAAAACGTGTCGCAAGGGATGGCGAGTAATCCTTTCATGTAAAACTTTTGTTTTGGTTTGGCAACCGTCCGCAAGCCGTCTAATTTGCATGAATTTTCCCTATTCAATAGCTCTCACCGCTTGCTTTGGTGTCAAGATGGTATTTGATTTCCAGAGCTAAAACTTTCCAGTAATTTAGTACAATAACCAAGCTACTATTTTATGTTGATTTTATGATCAAGCGGCATATACCAGATGCCTTTTATAGTTTTATAACAGTCAAAGTTAGCCTTCACTTTCTAGCATGTCCAACGTCACAAATATGACCTCTTTAGACTTGTCGATTATAAAAATACAAAACATTGTTTTTCAAATTTTGTTTTAGGATTTTAAAGAGTAAAAACGAAATAATAATTCGCTGAAGTTGCAATATCAGGGAATGTTTCTTACGCGTTCACTCTTCTCTCGAAGTTGCCATTTTATACTGCGGTGTTTTGTGCGTAAAATAGGCTTAAAATCGCTTTTCAAACTTTTTCTAATTTCTCCTTTAAAATGAATCGTTTGAACCCAAAGCTATTTTTCCTTAAATTAGCTCACTAAAAGAGGTGTTTTGGCAAAAGAATAAAAAATTCAATTTTTTGACGAGTGTCTTGCTATTCTCGATTTTCTCAGAAAATGGCTCTTAAATAACAAAAAGTTGGCTTGGCAAGAAGGGTGACCCACCTTGTCCAGTTATCCTTTTGTAATAGTAGGGTCAGCCACCTAGCCGGGCCAACGGTTATCCATAAACACTTTTCCCGCTTTCCATTCAACAAAAATTCGATTCCAGTTTAAAATTTCGGAAAATCCACGTGACCAATGGAACGGTGCATTACAGTTGCACAGACCAAACCAAAACCACTAAGAGTTTGCATTGGTTCTCGTGCTTGTAAGCAGGATACAGATGAGCGCGGTCCTGGGGAAAAAAATTTTGTCAAATGGAAGGGGACATTTCGGTCCGACCGACCGGATCAAATCTGAACCGTATCTGTAAAGGGCTCGCATACATAGCCAAGTCAACTAGGTCAAGGCGAGACAATTACAGCATGCGTGAAGGCTGGGAGGGTGACCCTCCTACACGAGACAGGTTTTCTTCATATAAAGGGAATTAAAATTTTCGGATACGAAATTGTGATAGAGAAGGGATCAGAAAAAATTTCAAAATTCTCGAAAAAAAATATATTGTAGCCCTTGCAATTTCGATCGAAAAGACTCAAGTTGCCCAGTGGATGACCGAGCAGTTGTTATTATTAAATGGCGCTGCATAGAATTTAGTAATTTGGATAGCCTAAAAGTGTTTTCAATGTATTTAGGAGGAAACAGTAGTTGGGTGCCCCTTTCAACTATCGCCTAACGTTTCCACTACTTTCTTTACCCACATAGTTTTTTTCAGTTTTACTTTCGGTCATTTTGCCATGTTCTGAGTGTGCGCTTTAGTACCGGTCTTGAGACTGAAACTTGATGGTTCGTCAGAAATTCACGATCATGATCAGAACGCCTGAAAGGAAAGTCTCCGACCATAACTTTCTCTTGCAGTCACCCGAGTGAAACGGATATTGAGGCTGCATCCGCTTCTGGGCCCGTTTCTCGAAAGTCCCGATAATTAACGGGCCCGTAAAGCTGTTGCTGTTTACATGCAAGCGGGAAGTTTCAATAGTTACATGATAAAACCATCAGTTAGTGAAACAAAATGGACTATTTTGCCAGCCAGAACCCGCGCTCTTATTCTTTTATTTCGATTTGAATATTTGATTTCGGGCCCGAAAAGTTATGGACTTTGTACAAACTGGGCCCTGGTCCATTGTATAAGGCCTCAAGACGGATTTTACTGGTAAAGAAAACTTAATGCTTTTGCCTAGACATTGTCCTTTTAACGTGAATTTGAAGACGTCAGGGCCTAACCCATTGGTAAACGCGTTTGATTCCAGCTTTCTAACTTATTACTGTATCTGCCGTATATCATCTTAGTGCAGGACCGTAGCAAGCATAAAATGACTGGGAGGGCTGAGCGAGTCCCCCCCCTCCCCGCTTCGGTCCCTCGGTTAAAGCGTACTTCTTGGTACATGTCAGATCACTACATTTGTCTACAATACCTTTTGTTCTTGTCTCTAATTTTCCGTTTGTGTTTACTTTGACAAAATAGAGAACTTGTTTGGGAACTTGTTTGCCAAGCAGCGGCTCTTGCGAAGACATTGTAAGACTTTCAATATAAACGGGCAAAAACCTAAGTTTTACTCTAGTGCAGTAGCATAGTTTACACTGGCGGACCTCTTAGGAAACTAGTAAAGTTCAAGAGGTCAAGTTCAGGGATTGTCATTGGTGCATTTCGATCCATTTTGCTTCTGACTATTTTGATGCTGAATAAGCAGATATTTTAAAGCTGTTGGTTGTTTTTGGAAGAGCAAATATACGATTTCGTTCATTTACACAATTCCAAATTGCACAGAAGAACAAGAGTAAATAATCTTACTATGATCGACAATACTTTAAAAATTTAGCTTCCATTGACAGCTGTCCATTTCAGTCGAAAATTTCCACTTTTGTACCAGAATTTAATTCAGGTCTGAAAATTTCTGGGGTGGCTCGCGCGCCTCCCTTCTAAACCCCCCCGCCCCTCCCCCTGCTACGGGCCTGTAGTGTCAGGTTTTAAAGCTTGTTTGAGTAGCCGAGCATCCTGAGAGGAGGAAATTGTTTGATATACTATGACGAGTATCCTTTGGTAAAGGAATGAGAGAGGAACAGGTCAGCGTTCAAGACCCCAGGTTGTATACCGGGTATATTCAATACTAGAAATCAAACTCATGTCTTAAGTCTTCACACTCAAGAGAGTTTTTTAGACTTAAAAATAGCGCTGCGTCATCTACCACTCCATAAGGACGCCCTGCCTGGAAAGCATTTCCCTATTACTTTGCAATATTTTCTTAGTTGCGTGTGCTAATGTAAGTTTTTTAATGATGGTTAGCCTGTGCAAGCATTTGAAAAGGGGGAAGACGGGGCTTAGAGCAAATTGTTTACCTAACATCCTTGAGTAAGAGTTACAGCGTAACCCTTTCGATGGATTCTTCTGTACCCTCAACGATCGTTTCATTGGAGTCTTAATAGATAGTACCCAAGTAAGACTCAGAGACACCCTTCCCCACCCACACTTTCTCATGAAATAACATAATTTTTTCATTGTGATTCTTCACTCAAAAAAAGAAAAGTCCAAACCTACTCAGTGTTCGTGTCTACTGGCAGGGTGTATGATTTTTCCAAATCCCTTAGTCAACAGGTCCCTTTTATCATGCATGTGTCAAAAACTGACCACCACTTTACAATTTTAAGTCAAGTACTGTTGGCAACCAGACTATGCAGCCTTTCAGTTGTTGTATAATTGAACAAATAACTTTGAAAACCTCAGAGAAATGCATGAGCAATTTTGTTTTCTGCTCGTTCTTTCTCAATTAGAAGGATGGTGTCCGTTGTCACGCAATACCACTCCTTGTCTTCTCACACTGTGACTCAATGTATGTTGTAACTGATTCTATTAAATGATAAGAACATCTTTCAAATCGCCGAAAATGTCTTAAAAACATATTTTTCTCATGATACATTTTGTTCAATCACCTTAAGAATTTCGATCATAACGCTCATTCGGTTTGAGTGACTACGAAAAAATGCGTTAGCGCCGGCAGAATTTGGAGCTTCAGCGTAGAAAAAGTTAAAAAAGTGCTCCATACTATAAAGGTAAGTTAATTCCAGTTACATGTTAGCAAATTAATTATCATACTGTGGAAGTACATCAGATTTCTTCTCAGAAGAAGCCAGTGATCCGTTTGGGCAACTGCAAGACGTTGTTGAATTACGCAAATGTCTCATATTTCACTCAAAATTTGTTCAAGTTCAGAAGGTTCGTCTGAAGCGGCAAATTAAATTACCCAAGCCAGTTTTTACATATGTTTTAGCACAATGTTTAAATAACGTATAGCTTGAGTTTCAGGAAAAACCAAGGTGTAGCACATGCCTAAAAATTAAACCGCGACTTTAAGCCTAAACTTGAACTTCGTTCAGTTGAAAAAGAACCAAAACTAAAATAAAATTGTTCCCTTTCCACATTATCGTTAAGATAAGAATTAACCACCATACTAGGGCTAAAACCCTTTATAAATTGATTTATCGGGGGATATTTTACCACGCTTTCTTCCTTTTTGCGTGCGAGCGAAGTTCTGAGACCGCCTCATTTTGCCTCAAGTTTTGGTTATTGTCAAGTCGCCGACCACGAAAATTGGTTTTGTCGATTTTCTCCAAATCCAAGCGGCCTTTTGAAAAACAAACTACACCACGTTTAGTTACTCACTAATACCTATCTATGGATAAGATATGAGCGAAATTTAATTTTTGACCGTGGCCGCCGATTGCTCGGTATTTACAGACATTCACTCTTAAGTGGGCACTAGAGCATTCTCTGAGGTGTCCGCTTAACTTATACAAGTTTCACTGTACATGTTTGATTCCATTCGCACAAACTATTGATGTGGAACGATATGAAATTGCTTCATGCATAATGGATGTACATGTTTGGAGCTGTATGTAAATTTTATTAATTTTTTTTTGCTATTTATTAAAACTTGATGTAAGCTTATATGTGTTACAGAGAAATATCCTTTGCTTCAACAAGATGGCACAACCTTCAAGTGTTGAAAAAATATATATTCCTGGTGTAATTATTATAGATACATAGTGTTGAGGGAAGTCTTTGGTTTCCTTTTTCTTAAAACCGAAAAATAATTGACTTACATTGTGCCGGGGTAACCGAGTCGAGGTCATCTGTTTATATCAATATTAAGCGCACTCGAATGGACTGATCATTCTTACTGCTAATTTCACCCATTAAACATCAAGGACAATGTTTTCCACTATTGCTGACCTACCCTTCTGCCAAGTTTCGAATTTCCACACCAAACCGATTTTCTAAAACATACGATGTTAATATGCGATCATGCAAATTTCTGCGACAACTATTCCACTTGAAAAAATTGGCTTAAACTGTTTACGAGGGACTTATCAACTGAATTTAATACTATTAACTCTCCTTCTCGGAAAGAGCTGTTGCAAATATACTTTCCCTCTAACAGAAACTACTTTAAAGTTTACTTATCCCGAAAAGACAGCTTGAATAGGTGGCACTATTGGCATTATTGGAGATAACAGCAAAGTAGTGAATACAATTGCATCAGTTCTCGGACTACCTTAGCGGCTACGCTGGCACACTCGAATGGACTGATCATTTTTTCTGCTAGTTTATCACATTTACCTTCAGAGACAATGCTTTCCAATAGAAGCAACCTACCCTTATGCCAAGTTTCAATGTTCAACACCTCACCGATGTCGACAAAATGTGATGTTACTGTGAGAACATGCAAACTTTTGCGGCACATTATTCCACTCGAGGAAATTGACCGAAACTGTTTACAGCTCTCATACGCGTTATTTTTCAGATTAATACACATTTCACTCACCTTCTCGGAAAGAAATGTTGTAACTGAGCTATCCTACCCTGACAAAAACCATTTTGAAGCGTCAATATCCAGGAAAACCAACTTTAAAGGTAGCATATGGAAATGGCAACGGCGCCATTTTCGAAAACTCCTCGAAGTTGCGCGCTTCTCTCTTCGTGATGTCACGATGGCCAAGATCGTCCGGACAAAAAAACTACCAAGTTCACCACCCAACCCCCCAGTTGTGATCTATTGACAGCTGTCAACACAAGGTATCCGCTGACCAGTATCACCTGACTGTATCGCGGGCTCAGGTGTCGAACCATCGAGGTCGAGTACTTTTTTCGAACTTATCCGCTGACAAGTTACTGGTTTTCAAGTGATCGCAGGCTCAAGTTTATTTTTTTAATTTATATGAAATATGTTCTGTTTATATCACGATCGTGACCGCGCACTATTAAGATTTTGATTTCAAACTAATTATGGACGCGAAAATTCAGCCAGTATTTAAAAATACAGGCGGGGAAGACCTTTTTTTACCCAGGTCAAATTGTTATGCTCTCATGACGGGACGCACAGAGCCTCCACTGTAAGTACCGCATACGAATCCTTAGTACATTGTACTAGCATTTCTAACATACCTTCACCTAAGTCGCGCTGGCTTTTCTTCCCCCAGAGACCAGTGAGGCGTCTTAATCCATTATTATGTCAAGAATGATGTCAATCCATTGAAAACAAGCCAGAAAATGCCAGTAGGAAAACGTGACATAATTACTTTCTGTTTTTTTTTTTTTTTTAAGGAGACGTGAATAGAAGAAAACGCCAACTGAATATGATCCGCAAAAACTCTTTTAAGAGTCTTTGTTTGAGTGTCGCCTTTGAAAACATTAAAATGTATTCAAACTAAGACCCAGCGGTTCATTCAATAAACATAAAGTAAAATCGCAGTGAAAATAAAGCCTTAATAAAGCAGTCTTAGTAAAACAAAACATTTTTGATAGGCGAGATTGTCAGAGATGAGGAAATCACGGGGAAATCATAAGAGTAGAAAACTTTGACAAGTTTTTTGAATCGGCGTAATGCGTATTTGCTTTAATACGATAGACCGTAGTAGACTGCTAAAAGCAAGCAGAGCATAATTAGTACATATTTCAATACGCAGAACTAGGTAAGGGTATTTCGAACACGCGTATTTCGAAATCCGTAATTAATCTATTCGGCGCACTTTAGTATCATCTAAGTGCCCGTCTGGGGACTTCGGGCTCTCCCTTGCGACCTTCTAGCTGTCCTTCGAAAGATACTCGTCTCTCTTTTGTTAAAAACAATCTAAGGAGGTCTTGAAACTGACTGCAATATATTAAATAATTTCTTTCTCTTCACTATCAATTGTTCTGTTATTACTGAGTTATAATCCAACTACCATAAATTAACTGTACACTGTTCTCTTCCAACCCTTCACGAAGGGCTACCGATGCATAAAACCCTAAACACACGCTACTCTTAAAATCAACATTCTACTTTCGTCATTGTTTACACGTAAAATGTAAGGGACTCTATTCCGCTCACCTATTTATTCTTCCATAAAAACCCGGCATGAAAATCGCACGAGTCAGTATTGATACATTAAGATTCCTGACGCGCCAGTTTCCACAAGTAAGAAAATTAAAAGGAGTTAGTTTAAACTAGCAACATAAGTAGAATATGTTACATCGAACTGTATGGGACGCGCCGTCCGCCAGTTCGAAATAGAAGTTAGTTTTAAACTAGCAACATGAGTAGAATATGTTACATCGAACTGTATGGGACGCGCCGTCCGCCAGTTCGAAATAGAAGTTAGTTTTAAACTAGCAACATGAGTAGAATATGTTACATCGAACTGTATGGGACGCGCTGTCCGTCAGTTCGATAAAGAAGTTAGTTTTAGTCTATAAACAGGAGTACGTAGGGTATGTTACATCGAATTGTATAGGACGCACCGTCCGCCAGTTCGAAAAAGAAGTCAGTTTTAAACTAGGTAGGATTTGTTACATCGAACTGTATGGGACGCGCGGTCCGCCAGTTCGAAAAGGAAGTTAGTTTTAAACTAGGAACAGGGGTAGAAAATGTTACATCGAACTGTATGGGACGCGCCGTCCGCCAGTTCGAGAAAGAAGATTAAGCTAGTCTTAGACTAGGAACAGGAGTAGAATATGTTGCATCGAACTGTGTGAGACGCGCCGTCCGCCAGTTCGAGAAAGAAGATTAAGCTGGTCTTAGACTAGGAACAGGAGTAGAATATGTTACATGGAAGTGTATGGGACGCGCCGTCCGCCAGTTCGAAAAAGAAGTTAGTTTTAGACCAGCAACAGGAGAAGTACTTTCTAACTGACACTTGCTTGTGATCGCCTCGCGCTTCAAAAAATGGCCACAGCCGTTTCTGTTGAGTCTCGCGCCCAAAATCAAAGCTTCGTGTCCATTGAAAATTAACTTAGGGTTGGGGTTTAAGCGGCTTCAAAACTAGAAGAGTATTTTTGTTAGGATTGAAAAGGTCTGGCTTTCCGCGCAAAATACATAAGCACAGGAGTGCACGAACATGTTGCGATCTAGCACCTCTCCCATAGCTTAAACATTCTTTACGTTTGTGTGTCAAGATTCTAGCTCATTCTCTTGATTTGGCCAAGTTTTCTCACGTAAAAATATTAAAATGTTAAATGACAATGATTTTTCTCTCATGAGCTTAATAACATAGGAACTTAATGTGTTATTCAGCTCTAGAGCATTTGTTATGTCTGGCAGCTCAAAATTCATGGGAATCGTCGAGGCCAAGCAAATGAGCCATTGAACAAGGCACAGTCCTTAAAAATATATCACACTTAACAAAGTGAAGAAAATTTTATTGGATGTTACCGGATCTACGAAAAAGCGAATCGAATTTATGGAGTCCTACAATTACTGAGCACAAGCTAGCGTCATATCATAATAAAGTCGCAGCGATACAAAATTTCTTTACTGTGGAACGGTTGTTTTCGCCGAGAAACTAATTAAAAATTTCAATTCTTACCTCAGAGTAATCGTTTTTTTTTTTTTTTTATCTTCCTTTCGCTAACAATGAGAAAAATCCAGCATCCTCCCTTGATATTAGGCCGCATATATTAGTTGTAGCCGAGTGTGAACATCCACCACACATTCTGATCTATTCTCACTACGTCCCGAGAAAAAGAAGCGACGAGGAGGTGAAATGCTAGATCCACGCCAACGCAATGTACTACAGTGCCAATGCAGGCGTTGTGGGGAACCGAGTGATTTTAGATACTTTAAAAGCGCGCAAACAAAATTATTCTGGAGCGAAATGAAGATTATCTTGCAATGTATGCTGACATTTAATACATCGAAAAGTTTCGCCATGACACAGAAATGTTAGCACTTTCGAGGAGTGTGAAATATTAAATGGGATTAAGTGCCCAAAAAGCTTATAACTCTGCATGGTGCTGTACTTCCAGTAAAAACCCTCTGCGTCCTCTCATGATTGGTCAAAACTTGACAGGTGAGTTCACGTGGAAAATTTATGCAGCATCTTGAGGCTTGTTTACTTTGACAGCTGAAGCTGACAGAGTTTTGTGTCAACTTGTGATGTTTTTAACTGTCTTTTTCCACTGGATGTACAAAATGAAATACAGCTGCTATCAAGAGTCTTCTTTTATTCATGGCTAGTTTGTTTATTGGTTTTTTGGTTGAGAGATGCGTCGCTTGTCAAAGTCGGAAATCCGATTTCGGATAGCATCGTTCTCGTTTTTCACTTTGCTTGATGCGTAGTAAAGAGGATTCAAAATTCTCAAGCGATTCTCGCGTTACTTGATAGGTTTCAAGGGCTGCATCTCGAATGGTAAGCCTGAGTAATGATTGTATTTGATCTTTGTTTTTTATATCTAATTTCATGTAGTCGGGCACAGTTTATGCGGCAAGTTTATGCACGTTTGTAAGATTTGAGAGAATGATCTGACCTAGTATCAGGTTTGATAGAAGCTTACAGAACTTTAAAAAGCCTTTAGATATATTTTCTCACCGCAAATAGAAAGAAAACGTTCCCAAGAATATTTAGTTATAAATTTGGCTGTAGAAAGAAAACTTTGAGCAATTTTCTTGCCTCGAGTTCATCTTTGAGAAAAGCAAACACCGGGAGGCCGGCTTAAAACATAAACTTATTAACTGCTTTAAGACTCAGGATTTTTAGAAATGCTTTAATACTTGTCTTCGTGAATGAAAATTGTTGTCTCTGTAAATGTTTCACCAAAGTATATTTCTTTTAGTGATTGTTAGTAGTCTCTCTTGCAATTTTAATCGCTGTGCCGTTTGTTTTCAGTCGTTGATGAACATCGCTCACAGGAGTTAACTCAAAATGCCGCGCGTATCAAACGCTTTTTAAGGTTACACATTGTTATCAAACTCTTAAATAAAAACAATAAACGTAATAATTTTTTTTATTATGTTGAGGCGTAACTCTAGTAATGTTCAATGCAAATTTGGCGCTCGTCAAAAGTGAGAACTGGCTGGCCGTATAGGTGATTTTGGATATTTTTGAACGGTTTCGCTAAAAGCCGACAATTGATAGTCCTGAATATTGACTGCGTGAATTTGTCTTGAAAAATTGTGAAATACTGCATTCTGCCTAAGGTCTGTATGAAAAAAAGTACTGTTTCACCTCAGATGTGATGTATAAAAAGTAAAAAAGGTTGGTTTACACATCCACGGATTTGTTGGCAAGATTTTGTAAAGTAAACGTGTCGAAAGCAAAAATTCGGCCCGATTTGTTTTCCAGGCTTAATCTACTGTGATCAAGAGCCATTATGGCTCTTGAATGTGATCGAAGATGATTGTTATTTTTTACTTGTACACATATGGCTATCAACTCGATGTAAGATGTTTCACTCTAAAATCACTTAGCCTTTCCCTCAAAAGTCACATGAATTTGCCCTTACATTAACTGATTTGTGGATTACAAGTTTATTGTTTGATTTAAATAATAAATTTACTATTAGGAGCTTCCTTTTTAGCCCTGGCTAAGTCTATATATTGTTCTTTATGTTGGATGAACAGGCTGCAGTTATCGATCGGTGAATGCCTTCGCGATCATAAAGGAAAAATATTTGTCTCCCTTCGTAGCAGGTCGAGGTATTTTAGTTTCATGTATTTTCATGTGTTTTTCGATAAACTTTCAAAAAACTCTTGTGGCTTTTTTGTTTGCTTGTTTTTTTTTTGTTTTTTTTTTTCCGATGAAACTGCATTTTCTAGTATTCTAAGAATTAAAACGATTTTCTTCGGGCGCCACTCTATCCTTTGCGAAAAAAAATCTCAGCTAGGTTCCAATTTTGAACTGACGCGTACACTGACCATATATGGAGAGCATGGTATAATGGCTCATATACCATGATGGCTAAGCCAATCAAAACGCTAGAATTGCATTATCTAATGATTCAGTTTTTAATAATACTAGTAATGTGAGTACGGAGATACCCAAAACACGGGGATACCCAAATCAATTTGACTGCGGCAGTCGCCATCTTCAACCAAGAAGCCCATGAAACCACGAAACCTTTGAGAACAAGAAAGCAAAAAAAACACGGTGCTCATGAAACCAAGAAACCTAAGAAACCACGAAATCAAGAAACCAAGAAACCTACGAAACCACGAAACTTATGAAACCAGGAAGACCATGAAACTATGAAACCTTTGAAACCAAGAAACCCATGAAACCACGAAACCACTGAAGACTAGGAAACCTTTAAACCAAAAAAGACCGATGAAACCAAAAAACCCATGAATCACGAAACCTTTGAAATAAACAATCCTATGAAACCATGAAAGTGTAGACTTACGATCTACGTTAAATTTGTTATTCTTGCCATATTATTGTGTTACTCAGTCTTTTTGGATAGCAAAAAAAGTTAAAATATATAAATAAAAAAAACATTGTTTATTCTTCTCTTTGCAGTAAAATACAATTGAATTTTCAAGTGGTAAAATTAACATTCACGATAATATAACATACAAGATGTTATGAAACTAATCTAAAAATTTGAAGTTAATAAAATCATTCGCTCTTTTGGTTCTAATGTAAGGGTGGAAGGATTTTTCACGGATAGATCTAAGATCTCATGGTATGCTAATAACTTCATGACGAACATTTATCCTCCATGTAGACTTATGACAAGTGGTCTTTTCTCAAGACTCTCAAAGCCAGAGAAGGTCAGAGCTTCATCATAACTATAGTCTGGAAAAACAATCTTAAGGGCTTGTTTTGAATAGATTCTAGCTTGAGAGATAGGTTCTCTGGAATACCTTGCCATGCCGGGACAGCGTATTCAAGTATAGATCTGACGGGGTACTTATAAATATTGACAATATTGCTGCCAGCTACACCAGCTCTTTGAAGCACCCTTAAGGTATACAGTGGTTTGGCGGCTTTGCTATAAATATAATCAATGTGGTCGTTCCATTTAAGATCATGCCTAACTTTTACACCAGGTAATTTAAAGGTCGAAACATCCTCCAAGTAGTGGTCTCCAATGCAAATAGTCTGTATAATATTATTTGGATATTTCATGAAATTTATAAACATTTCTTTACACTTCAGTGAATTTAACTTCATCTTATGCTCAGTACAAAATTATGTGTCTCTAACAGCCAAATTCAAAATGCTAATAGAGTTACACGCTAGGACTTCTAAAACTGTAGTATCATCAACGTATTTAACTCTTATGTTACTGCCCCTTAAGAGTGTATTTATCATAATTGAGAACAGGGTCACGCCCATCTTAGTCCCTTAGGGTATGCCACCATGGGTGTGTTTCCACTCAGACAGGGTATTATCTGTATACACAGCTTGGGTTCTGTTGGTCAGAAAAGACTTTATCCAATCAGATAGCACAGGGTCCACACCAAGGAGGGAGAGTTCGTTATATGGTGATCTATCATAAGAAATCCCTTTGAGAAGTCTGAAAAGAAGATCCGGACATGGGAATTTCCGCGATCGATAGCCTCATGGATAACTTGTATAGGGTAAACAAGAGCAAGGCTTGTTTACTGTCCTTTTCTGCAAATTTTTTGGGGTAAATATACTCGTCTACTTGGTATAGAAGTCTCCTATTGGTGAAACCCTCTAAGATCTTAGCAACACTGTTAGTGAGTGAAAATTGGTGGTGGAAAAAAGTTTTGGTGAAACCTTTGGTGGTGAAACCTTTCGAACTGGTACATGTATTACAATCGACTGCTTTAGCGGGTCTGGTGCCAATGACTCCCGCAATGATTGATTATAGATGTCACATATGATTGGAATAAGTTCTGGTGCATATTCTTTAAGAATCCTGTTAGAAATACCGTCAGAACCAGGTGCCTTATTTAATGATAGGTTGACGAGATCTTTCAAGGCTTCTCTTTCTGATCGATAGAAATAATATAGGTAGAATGACAGCTAGATATTCGTTACTCAGTGTTTTTAGACAGCAAGAAAAGTTCCTACTTTTGTGATTTTTGCGAAATTTGCTGACCATTTTGCTACGGCTTGCAATCCTTGTTGAATTTGCATTCTGGTTGAAAATGGAAGTACAAAGTTATTAAGAATACCTAGTCGTCGCTTTTGTTGTAAAAAAATGTTCAATAGCGAAGCTGGCTAATAACACACAGCAACAGAAAAAGACACAAACAAACCAAAGCTTCATACTTGTTGTCTTGAGTAAAAGGTTGTTGATTGAACGTGTTCATCAAAGTCCCATTCAAGTTTTGATTGTCAGTCATGAATTTTAATGCAGGACAGTTTGTTTTTTTCGCAGGAGTACGTGTCAGAATGCCGCGTGAATGAAATCAGAATTGCTTTATGGTTAATGCATGTGCATGGTGTATGATTTGCGCTTGTGTTTACACATACTTCCTCCTCGCCGAAAAGGAAGTGCATAAAAGTGTTGTCGATTATTCTACCGACTGACTCATAATGAGTTCGTCTGTATGGAATAAGTTTTAAATTGCCTGTTGTAACGTTTATGATTTGTAGTTTAAATCTAGCGCTCATTTAGCCATGAATACACAACACGCACCGGACAGTTTGTGTACACTGCAAAATTATAGTTATACAGGGGCGGCTGAAATATTTCAGTAAAGATTACTATCAGATATTTTGATGTATAATTTAAAGGGTAATTTTCAAGTTACCAGCTGGTAACGGAATTTGTGGTCCGATTTTGCACAAAATCGCCCCTATTTAGCATTTATGTAGATCCCCTTAAGACGGAAAGATCGAACTATAAACATAAATTAACTGTAAATTGGCCGCGGCCAAAGAGTTTCGAAAATAACACGGTTGGCAAAAAGGACGCTTAAAAGTGCATCCTTGGAACTTACCTATTCGTGCAATTTTTATTCGTTTGAGCTCAAATTTTCCAGGATGGTACAACTTTGTATTCAGAAAAATCAGCTTCTTATGTTTTTCGATTTTAAGGGTTTTTGGCGGGAAAATGACGTCAAATGATTGACAGAAAAATTTAAATTTCAAGTTATGGCAATACAAATGAATGTGAGAAAAAAAATTGGAAAAACTCAATTGCTTTAGGAGATATAGCATCTTGAAATGTTCTTATGTGTCTAAAAATAGTAACAAAATGGCGGGAAATTAAAAATCAAAGCTTAAAAACTCTTTAACCAATTGACCTTTTCAAAAATTTTTTCACATTTTATTCTTACGCGTTATTCGCGTCGTGCTCTTATTAAATTTTCTATTTGTTTTGCGATATCTTGTAATTCTAATTTTGCTGTTAATCTTGTGAGGTGATTTTCCCGCCAAAAAACGTTAAAATCCAAAAACAAAAAGCATACGAGGGCGAGGGTTTTCGGTCATGCAATCTGTATGGGCAAGTTATTAAAAATTTGTTCATTTTTTTTTTTTTTTTTTTTTTTTAATAATTTTACGTTTATTGACCAAACATATATTACAGTCGCAAAATTTAAAACTAAAAGGAAGTACATAACGATATTACAGATTGCATCAAAATTACATAAAGACGAGAAAGAATAATACGGCAGTTGTAATAATACGCACAATAACGATCGACCTGCTAATTAACAGATTATTCCGGTAAGATGGATACTTACTAACTAATTGAAGGAGGGTTTTTCGAAATCGTATCTCCAACTGATTTTAGCCTTAAATTCATCCAAAGATAAATCCTTAGGAGCTAACTTATTTATGTACAAGTAATATTTAGCAAACAAAAGAGTAAAATCGAGCTTTTTGACAATTGCCGAAGAGCTTTGATTCTTTCTTTCATTATTAAGACCAAAAATTAATTCACTTGAGGATGGCGCAAAGGAGGTGGCATTCTCGACGTTGAACCATTTGATTACTTCTGAAAAAACCACTTGGTCCAGTGGCAGTTACAAAAAGTATGGATTATTGAATCATTTTGACTGCAGTAAGGACAAAGCGCATTTTCTGCAATACCATACGTGAACAGTTCTCTCTTTGTGACGACAATTCTGTGTAAGAGTTTAAAGTAGAATTCTCTTAGTTTGTTATCTCTGCAAATATTTTTCACACGGGAGAAATGATGCCTTGCAAGTATTATTTCAGGTAGGAGGTCTCTTTCCCATTTCATGTTAGCATTTATTTCATGTTGATCTTTACTAATCAAGAGCCAGTAGTAATTTCTATTTTTCATTTTAAGTAAATCTAATGAAAGGTCCGCTGAGAGCTGGAAGGAGCTTTCGGACAAAATACTAGTTTTATCAATGTGGTATCTCCGTGCGTCATCGATCAGATCCTTAGGAATCGCAGAAACAACTTGCATGTATTGTAAGAAATTACCGTTCAGTTGAAATTTCCTAAAAAATTCCGAGTAAGAAAGTACCTTACCATCATCTCCTAAGAGATCTTGAACAAGAAAGACATTTTTATTCATCCAACTTCTATAAAAGAATGAACGGCCGCCAATTAAAATATCTTTATTGTTGAATAATACAAACCGGCAAAACCAATCTAATATTTTGCCCAATGTATCGACCTTTCAGAAAGCCTGTTTGGTCAGGGCTTATTAAGAGATTCAAAACCTTTTCAAATCTCGTGGCTATGACTTTTGATGCAATTTTATAGTCAACATTTAGTAACGTAATCGGGCGCCAATTTGCAAGCTTTAGGAGGTTAACGTCTTCTTTTGGGAGGAGAGATATTACACCTCTTCTCTGCGAAATTGACATTTCGCCTTTCACATATGCCTCATTAAAACAGTTTACTAAGTCCTGTCCTCATTAGTCAAGGTTGTACCTTCTGCTCACTCCAGCTTTTTAATTGACTTACGATTGTAGTTCCTCTTCTCTAGGTTGAAAAAGAAAGCGGTCGGCTTTTCACCTCCTTCAATCCATTTACATTTGGAACGTATAATACTTCCTTTACCCTTCTTTTGGTAAATGAGATCGATTTCTTCTTTTAAATTGTTATATTCGTTTATTTCATTCTTAATACAGTCTGTATTAGGACTGTTAGAAATGACTCTGTCAAGCACTTGTAGTCTATTTTGAATGTCCCTTTCTTTTTGGTGTAACTGTTTAGCTTTATTTTTAGAGAAAGGAATAGTGATGCCACGTATTTCCATCTTAATGAGTTCCCATTTCAGCCTTTTGTCTTCAATTCCTGAGTATTTGTTTTGGATGACAGCGTAGCTGTCAGTGATCAATTTAACATAAATTTCGTCTTCTAACAACGAATTATTAAATTTCCATAGCCCAGGGCCTCTATTGTCATTTTCTAGTTGCAGTTGGACTCTAATTGCTTTGTGATCAGGCGCGATGGAAACTAAAGTGTCCAAATGAGAAACTCGATCTGCAAGGGGTTGTGATACGAGGAAAAAATCAACGCGAGAAGAGAGTTTTAAAGCTTTGGATTCGTAGGTGAAACAAAGCTTACTTGGATTAAGATTTCTGTAGACATCAATCAGTGAAAATTCTTTCATCATGGAAATGAGTTGATTGCGGTATGAAGTGGGTTTCCACTGGGACCCACCTTTTTTGTCAACAGCTTCCAGGGTAACATTCCAATCGCCGCCAACAATGAGATTTCCAATGTCTACATTTGTTATCAAAAAGTTATTCAGATTGCGCAAAAAGGCTAACTGTTGTTGTAGATCGTTGGGGGCATATATGTTGCACAATGAAATATTTGCAGAGCCGGAGCTCAGGTTCATGCTTAGCGTGCGTATTTCGAGTTATGGACGCACGCGGGAAGTTTGGAGATCGGAGCACGAAAGATGCGTAAGAGTAGCTCGAGGCGCAGCCGAGAGCAACTCTAGCTTCTTGAGTACTCTCCAAACTTCCCAAGTGCATCCATAACTCGATATACGCACAGCTAAAAGCATGAGCAAATTCTTTTATAACATAGCTGACAAAAATACTTGCTTTTTGATTAACTGCAAAATTCTCGTAACGTGCGACACAGAAAAACAAACGCTGCTATTGGCTGGTTACAAACGCGCCACAATCATCGACTTTGAAAGAAAATTCTCTCTGTAAAACTGAGAAAGAAATTTTGCTTATTTATTTGTTAAAAGTCAATGGAAACTAAGCAGAGGTACAAAGGTAAAAGAGTCTTAAAAGTCTGCCTAAAGTTAACATACTCACATGTTCGTAAGAAGTCGTAGAGTATGGTTTGGACTCATTGAAAAGATGTTTATTTTTTGCACCGCGAAATCCAGATAACTTTTTTTTAGCGAAGACGACTGTCATCCTACTTTATATTCATTTACGAACAATGGCTGGTCATTACGGCTTCTTAATAAGACCTGGCAGCAGTTGTTTTTGTGAGCAATAAATTTATGTCTCAGTTCTTGTGTAATTTGTCTTGTTATTGCAAGAGAAATTTTCCTGCTTCAGTCGGATTGTTCGGCGATAACAAAAGTGCACAATTTTTCGCTATTTCTCGCTTACTTTATAATTAACTTGTTTTGTAAAGGATAAACAAACGTTAAAAACGGAGGACACTTTATACAAATTGGATATTTCCCGACAGAGACCAATTTGTGGTCTTTTTGTCAGTCTTTACGGCAGAGTTTTCAACGATTCAGGCTCTATCATTTGCGAAACATCTTCACCGCTTTTGCTGTTGGTTTTAGTGGCCAGAAGCTTAATTCCAAAAATTCTAGAAAGTATTTCATTATTGCCGTCGATTTTTGGGTACTTATTACTTAGGAAAAGAGACGAAAACACAGCGGAACACGTTATCATGAAAAAATCCTTATTTACGCACGGGCGTGCATAAATAAAGATTTTGTTCATAGCGGCTCAACAGGACTTGTATAGGGCAAGCACGTGCGCTATGTTATAAAATTCTTTTTCAAGCCTACCTTTGCAATGGTTTAAGATTATTCAATTTATTCATTTAAAGTGTTGAGCAAAGTAATAGTATAATATGTAGATTTAGCCAAGGCTAAAAGCGGAGTTCGTAAATAAACTTATAATTTACTTTTAAGAAAATAAACTTGAAACCACTGTGAAGACACCTTTCAAATCTTTGCTTAATATTAGGTGACAATTTGCAAGCAAACCTTGAGCCTTTTAACAAAAAAAAGGTCAGGTGAGTAAAATTTTAATGTGGCTAAATGTAATTTAGGCAAGGTTAATCTCGAGCTAATGCTGCCAGCGGTCTCGCCCAGTTTGCACATGATCCGTGGGGGCGCCCCTTTGGAGTTCGCAGGGGCAAACTACGTACAGCCTTGCTTTCTAGCGATCGTTGCGATCAATGCTTTGGTGAGCGAATCTTTGCGGATTCATTAGCCCCACCCTCTCTTCCCAGAGGGCTACTTGATTTCAGAGGTAAGTATCGGGTTAGGTAAGTATATCCACTGGACTAGTTTCAGTGTGACGGTGCCTGTTTGCGGCTGCTACTGGGGTGGTTCCCGCTTGCCGGGTTACCATGGACACCTCCCTGAATTACCTCGGGCCCTTCCCCGCTAACTTTTAAGGCACCAGTTCCCAAGCTCATCAATTGGCGATGAGTTTAATTATGTTTAAACAACAGAAAGTACACGGTATTTATCAAAAAAGCATATAATGCTAAACGTCGACAGTAACGAAAACAGGAACAAATCAATAGGTGTCCGTAATTGGCAAAACAACAACTTTGCACGTGAGCACGTGAAGCACACTTTTTACGGCATTTCTTTGCCGTTGCACGAAAAAAGGTGAAACTTCTTACTTACACGTTTTCTGTAGTAATGTCTCACAAAAAATTTTGTTGCTTGTGTTCCTGTTCGCTTTTTTCTTCACTGCCGCTCATTTTCACTTTGCTGGTCGCTAGCATTTCTCACTTTCTCACCAACGCTATAAAATTTTCACGTTGTTCTTTCAACGAAATTCGTCCCCTTTGTTTTTATCGCTCGCTCTAGCTCTTTCTCTGTTATCCAAGTTAGTGTAAGCATAATGAAAATTTAGTTGAAAAAAAAAAGACTCCGCTTTGTTGCCTTTTTCTCTTTTAAACTCCAGGTGATCACGCAATTTACCGCCATAACGCTTGGGTGCCAATTAACAAATAGAAAACGTTTTCTGCGTTTGCATAGCCTCTTATAAAGACTTCGACTTCGTCTCGGATTTGCATAACTGTGTAGAATTCTCCCAACCTCTCTCGTGTTTTTATCAGACTATGCAAACACAGGAAAAAAAGTTTTCTATTGCTATTATAAAATAACTTGCCCGCAAGAAAAGCAAAACTCTTTGTTTATGGAACTGATTGAGAGAGAAATTCTTACCAGTCGCGAAGGAGGATGCCTATATAGCGAGCCAGGATCCGAGCCAGAACTCGACGCAGGACTCGAAAGTTTTTCGCTTTCCCGCCTTTTTCACCTCTTCAAGTCACATGACCATTAGGAGGAGGGTGTTCGTGGCAATCATGGAATGTAAGCTCGAGTTAGGGTTAGTGTTAGGTTAAGGTTAGGGTTAGGGTCAGGAGATTACCGGCGCTTTCCATTCAACCCAAAAGTCCGGAAATTTCGGTTGGTTCATCAAATGGAACGGACCATTTCGGTTTGGTCCGACCGGAATATTCGGGACCAGCTTTGAAGGTGGTCCACTGTGACCGGTCAGGTCATTTCGGTCGGTCAGTCGGACCGAAATGTCCCTTTCCATTTGCCAAAATTGTTGTCCTCAGTACCGCTCTTTTCTATCCTGCTTACAAGACCAAGTAGCTCCCAATGGAAAGTGAAGTGCAGTGAGTAAAGCATGTTATCTCAAATAGTTTGAATCAGTTGCAATTTTTTTCGATTTTTGATATTTGCCATTAACAGTGTCAAATAACTGACGCAACACGACACGTAGGTGAAAAAAAGTGTGTGTAATCAAGCTACAATTGTATAAAAGTCCGTGAGAATCAGCATATTATTTGTCTGAAACCTGTCGACGATATTTAACTAAAGCAATTTATCAATTAAGCTGAAATGAATACAACAAAGCCTGGCTGAATACAAAGTGGCTAAAACACCGAATTTATTTACCGTACAGTTCCAGGAATGGCTTCGAATCGTTCGAATATTCTGAGAAACGTATCGCTTCAATTCACAAGAATTTTTTACCTTCACTTGCATTCATAGGCTTTCTACACGAAATAGGATTCTTCCGCCTCTAGTTTTCCACCGCCCCTTTTCGACAGTCGAGTGATCTTTAGGATATAAACAGTATTTACTTTTCTCTTTTAGAGCGTAATTATGAGTGTGCTGCGAAGCCACAATAACAAAACGCGCGGTGGCTTGGGTCGGGTCTGTGCAATCGGAATGTACCGTTCCATTGAGCACGTAAAGTTTCCGAAATTTCAAACCCGAATTTTCGTTGAATGGAAAGCGCCCTACGAGTTAGGTTACGAGACCTTTTTGTCACTTTTATTTTATTTTTGTGTATTTGTTTATTTATAACTTTTAGTTATTTATATATGTTTTTTTGCCTACAGAAAAAATAGAAAAGTCCTAACCGGAGTTGTGGCTTGACGTCGTGGCTCGAGTCCTGGCTTTGATGTTAGTTTAAGGTTTGTACGCGTGATCAGTTCTTGTTTTGTAAAAAAAGATGCTTTGCAAAATACGGATTTTTTTCCATTAAAATGTTAACTGAAGTAAAAAAATTGACACAGAATGTTTCTAAAGATTTTCCACCATTCAGCCGACGAGAAAATGTGTACATAAATTAGCGTGATTACCGCGCGCAAAGCAAAACATATTGACGCGACATCTTTATATACTCATGCAAACACACCTCTCAGCCAATCAGAGTGCATTTAGTATCTAAGTTATTTTATAAACTGCGAAATTTCACCCCGGCTTACATGTAAGGACTGGACGGACGTACGGTCACGTGATTACCAAAATTTCTGGTATCTATAGGTTACCATTTTTTCTTATTCATGGTGCTCCGTTACGCGCGCTTCGTGTGCGCGAAAGCTTC
This sequence comes from Porites lobata, assembly GCA_942486035.1. NCBI lineage: Eukaryota > Metazoa > Cnidaria > Anthozoa > Scleractinia > Poritidae > Porites > Porites lobata. The sequence goes on from CALNXK010000069.1 coordinate 694,294, forward strand.
GCTTTTAGGCTTGGTTAAATTTGTTTATTATTACTGGCGTTTTCAACATGGGTATTCGAAGGCTTACCTTTTGGGCAGGTTTGTGTGTTTCCACACTGCCTCACAGAAGCTCTGATTCCATTGCAGGGGTTACCACCAAATGCTGGTTTCGGGTTGTCACAGTTCCTGCTCCTGGTTTGCATGCCATCCATTGATTTAGTACAAAAACTCCAGTCACTCCACTGACCCCATCCGCCATCAACTTCGATGGAAAAAAAACAACAACAGACCACAAAATTTACAATATTTTCTGTTTACAACTTTTAGTAAGTATCATAAAAATGACCATCTTACTATCCTCAAAGAACTGCACTTGATGGAAAAAATAGGCGTGAAAACGAGCATGGCACGCTATGAGCACGCTACACGAACGTTTCTTAAACGCTTGCGATTTTCGCGGCATATGATAACAGAAAGCAGCTAAATTAGACTAACTGAAAAGCAAAACAATGTTCCTAAAAGTAAGGAATTTTCAAATCTGTGGCATCTGACATCTATTGTACCATAAAGAACAAGGTTATGACGAGAATGAGTAAAATTAATCAGTTTTCTAACCTTTAAGCCATCTTATTATTCACTTCCAAAGGGCTTATGGATCGTTTTCAGTCACGGGGTCAGCAGCTATGCAAATTGCTTGGAATAAAAAGTTCAATTCCCACAGGATTTGTTTTGTACACAAACATGGCCGATTCATTGTTTTGTACACAAATATGGTGGCCGTGACGTCATGTGAAAAAGATCTATAGCATAAACTCACTCCTATGCAACTGTAGGTTTTATAATGCTCGTGACCTCTGGTTACTGTATCCACTCACAGAACGAAATGACTCTTCCATGTAACAGTAACAAGAACGCGCTTGAGGTCATTAGCGACCAAGATGGCGGGTGTAGAGTTAAACGCGTGGCGAGTTTAACCGTACAGAATTTTAGAGTTTAACTGTACAGAATTTAACCCAGAGCATGAGTTTAACGGTGGAAAGTTTAAAAGAGCTGTGGGCAAAAGAATTTCTCCCCAATATCCGAAAGGAAATCCGCCTGGAAATCGACTCCCTTAAAGCCAGTCTTCTCTATCTCAAAAAAGTGAAAAGCCAGATTAAAGCGATCAAGGAAGACATAAACAATCGCGGCAACGATGGTTTTAATGTCGAAGTCAAGTTGGATGAGCTCAAGCAGTACGCGCGAAGAGACTGTCTCGAAATAACCGGTATTCCGGTCGTACCTAATGACAGCCCAGCGTTATTTATCTCTATTTATTTAATTATTTAACTAAAATAGCTTTTTTTATAAGTACTGTATAACCTCCACCCACTTGTAACCGCTCTGTGGTAGTAGCCAACTCGAAAGCTTGGCTCCTTTGGCTGCTACACACTTTTTTCCTTTGTTATGCTTAATTCATTGTATAGTTCGCCCTGTTTTTACTTCTTTTTTTTCTTATTGTTGTTGTATTGTAATTGAACAAGTGTGAATAAAAAAATGAACTTGAACTTGTATTAGACACGTCCTCAGCCACGTCTCCGCAACAGAAACCAAATATCATGGTTCGCGCCACATTTCTGTTAATACATTTCCGTTCTTTTTGTTTTCGTTAGGTTTCCGATGACAAATTTTAATTTTTGTAAAGCCCAACAATCACATGAGCAATGTTCCAGGAATTTTGCAAATAATCATGATATAAAGTAAAAACCCGCGCGTAAAAGCCTGGTTTTTAAGAACCTATTAGGCTAAAATTGGCCAGTTAGGTCCCCTTTGTACAAGTACCCGTTTAGCCTAAATTTGAAACAGGTTCTACTTTCTAATATCTAAAAAAAAGACTATGCACACTTGGGCAAATAAGATAAGTCATCATTCAGGATCCTCTTTGGAGACATAAGTGTCTTATCACTCCAACTTCAATGTAATGGTATGCAGGTTTTATAAAAGGAATAAGTTGAATACCACAAAATATTTAGCTAATTTACATTCATTTTACCACAGGCAGAATTTCTGCACCCTCACTCAATGCAGTGGAATTTAGCTAATTTATATTCAATTTGCCAGGTGCAGAATTTCTGCATCCTTCCTCATTGCAGTGGAATTTAGCTGATTTATATACCAGATGTACATTTGCCATATGCAGAATTTCTCCATCCTTCTATATCAGTGCAAATATCCTGTATCACATTGACTGTTAAATCGAGATGGTTAAATTAAGGTATTTTCTACTGATCCAGTTTGATTGTTGCTGGGAGTATAAGACTTACAATGAATACAGGTTAGGCTCAGAGGAATAACCACGAGGTTGAACACCACCACCAACAACAACAACAACAATAATAAAAATAATAATAATAATGATGATGATGATGATAATGATAATAATAACATAACCTCGCCATACTTATCAGAATTAACAAATGTAATGTGGAAACGATGCAGGAGAGCTGAGTGGTGTGTTAGGGTAAATATTGATCATGAACAATTGTGCGTACTCTTGGAAAATTCCTTGACAGAGACTTCTGAAAGAGAATTAAACTAGATCGTGCTCGCTAATATGGTGACGTCCGGAAAAAAAAGACTTTTCTCTCCCACATTGGCCGCGTAACATATACAAGGTTTATTCTCAAGAAGGATTAGGCGTAGGATGGTGCAGAAAACGACCCATTAAAATAGATCATGAAGTTCCCGAGACGGAGGATGAACGTGAAGACTTCTGATCAGGTGAAATTTATCAAGGCAGCTTACAGACACAACATAACGTACGATGGGCAATGTAGCCACTAGAGATATCGCGAAACTCTCTTATTCTTTATTTCGTGTTTTGTGTTACTTTTCATATGCGTATTTTTATGTAATTCTATTCTCGGCGTCACGTTATGTAACCGTTATTGTCAATTTTCGTATGTTCATTAGGTCTATTGTTTTTAGTTCAGTTAAGTATAAAAGTTTTATTTTTTGTCCGTGTAAATCAGTCGTTTAGTTGTATTGAGTTGCCGTACAGACAATGCAAGTATAGTTTTTCCTGTATTCTTTGCTCGTTTTATTCATTTGTTGCACTGTTATCTTTTTTGGCAAGTTTTCAGTTCGCGTTTATCAATTTTGTATTTTCTTCTTTTTTTAGGTTAGTTTTGTTCTCGTGAATCGTAAGTAAAGATGAAATCTAACCTGTACATGAGTGTTCATTACAGGCACAGCTTGGTTGATCTTAAAGATTTAAGGAAGCTCAAGAAATTTAAAGGGTAAAGTCCTCCTTTATTGATGAATTGAGAAAGTTGATTATGGATGCTTTTTTGTGTTGGGCGTCTTACTAACAAGCACATTAAGCAGGCCTTACCTATGTAACACTAGTTCGCCTGAGCGTTTTTGAGTTTGCGAGTCTGGCGGTGCAGAGAGAATTAGGTTTTAACGACTTCAAATTGAAGCACGACAGGTTAGTGAAGTATCATTAGCCTTAAAGGTTGCCAGAGTGAAGATGTGCTTTATAGACGTCATCGTCATTTATAGAGGCGTTTGTTGTTTTTTTTTTGTCATGTTACGGTCGGTCGGTACAGTTGTTCTCGAAGGCCTCAAACGAGCGACAAGAAATGGTGATGTCAACAATCATATTGCTGAACACCATTTACAGACGAAACATCAAATCGACTGGAACTCTGCGACATGTATCTTTATTCTTCAGATTACTATCAAGACTTACTTTACAATGCTGGTTTACTAAGAAAAAACGCCATTGAAACGTAGTCAACAGTTACCGGCACCGTACAAATGACCTATTGACGGACTCAAGCAAAACTAACTACAACAGAATGACTGGACAACCGACAATTTGCCTACAATAAACGACTGTTAAACTCTGACAATGGACCGATCGAAACGCACCAATGACATTTTGAGTTTTCAGAGCCAATACCATCACAGCTTAATGACAGACAACCAATAACATCGCGATTTAATTGACCAATCAACGCAATAATCAGAGTTTAATAACAACCACTGACGTGATACCCCTTACTTTGACTCTGAAGATGACTACCGCACAGGTTGTCCAAACGTCAGTCATTGTCAACAACAGTCCTATTCAGGACTACGTTCACCCGGACGATCATGCTCAACATGCTTATGAAACACCTTTATTGTTAACGATATCGGGAAAACACTCGAGTCACTTTTTTCTTTGCTTCCTTTATTTAAAATTAGGACTTTCTTGCTAATGAGTTTAATCTGTTAGGTTTATACCGTATCATTAATTTATTCATTTGTTGCATGGACTAGCGATTTTTGGCTTTTTCAACAAAACGAAAATTTTGAATTGTTTCTAAGGTTGCCCAATTTCACACAGAGTTGTAAAATCCCTCGATGGGGTTTTTGTATTAATCTGCTGTCGTCATCTTTTGTCAGCCCCTTCCAAACCAATTTTCCTGTTTATCGCAAAACACGTTTTGCAAAGACCAACAATCCCTCAAAAGGCGCTTCGTGATTTCACACGAGACTGTTGTTAATGATTTAATTATGCGTTGCCAACGCCCAGTTTGTAAAACAGGAATTTATGATGTTGATTTCAAATCTCATTTGGAGTCTTGGGGCCAAATCTTCAAACGCTGCAGAAAGCAGATGTTACTACCGCTGCGCACGTATTTCGTGCCTGCAATGTAACCATGTGTTTTTGAAACCTGACTCCTTGTAAAACTTGTCATTTTGAAAGTATGCTCGTGAAACTTAGCCTGAATTTCATCCGATTTCTTCGAGACGTTTTCGCCTCTCTGCAACGTCTGAATCGACCAGTCGTTAATGCCGTCCAGTGACGTCACTCTGCCTGAAGACCGGGTAGTGATTTTGAATGTTGATTGTCTAAACATTCATATAATTATGTATAATTATGAGAAATTTTAGCCAGATTTTGGCTTGATATTCAGCGGATCGCATCGGTGGAAGAGAAGCTTCGTTTCAAATAATTGGTGCTTGGTTTGGACAGGGTCAGCCTTCCCTCGGAGTTTCTTAAGTTGTAAGCAGAGTGACGCTGAGAGAAAAGACTTTGTAGATATTCCGGAGCAAGGTCATTCATGGTTTTATACATCATTAAGGCTTTTTGTTTCTTTCGTCGAAGAGATAGCCTCTCAGCTGAGGGTGGAGAGAAGGTGGTTTGAGCTCGCATCAAAGGGTGATTTAGTAATAACTCTGGCTGCACGATTCTGTAATTTTTGGAGCTTATCACTCAAGTAACCACTCAAACAGTCCCAGACGGGGCTGCAGTAATCAAAATGAGGCATAATTAAAGCGTTATAAATTTGAATTGCAGTTTTTTTTAATATAAAGGGCCGCACACGTTTTAGGGCGCCTATAACTGAAGAGACTTTCTTGCAAATCTCTTCAACGTGTTTACCCCAAGAGAGTTGAGCATCTATGGTAAGACCCAAGGATTTGGTATGATCGACTCTCTTGATAATTTCGTCATCAATTCTGATTTCTACATCGTCACATTGGGCAGATAGTCTTTGTCTTGATCCAATAATCATTAGCTCTGTTTTAGCAACATTTAGACTGAGCTTGTTAGCTTTCAGCCAACAGCTAAGGTTATTTAATTCAGGGGTTAGAGCTAGCTTAAGTTCTGTTAACGTCTTAGCAGATAACGTAAGGTTGGTATCATCGGCAAACATTCTTGGTACGGCGCCCCGCAGGGAGTTGGAAAGATCATTAATGTAAATTAAAAATAGCAAAGGACCCAATATGCTACCCTGCGGTACGCCGCATTTGAGGGTACGAGCAGATGATAGTTTGCCACTGACATTACATCTTTGGGTTCGGCCACGTAAGTACGACGAGAACCATTTTATAGCTGTCTGATCGACACCCAAGTATGACATCTTACGCAAGATGATCTCATGATCAATGGTGTCGAATGCCTTAGTAAGGTCAATAAAGACAACGCCATTTAGAAAGCCATTGTCGATGTTTACTGACCAAGCATTTGTTGCCTCATAGTGAGCGTACTATGTAGAGAACGGAACCCTGATTGGCAACCTAGTAGTAATTTATTATCATCTAGATAATGGAAAATTTGATGATAAACAATTCTTTCAAGAACTTTCGAAATTATAGGGATTACAGAAATTGGCCTGTAGTTGTTAGGGTCCGATTTAATGCCCTTTTTAAAAAGTGGAGTCACTTTGGCCGTTTTCCAATCGTTTGGATACATCCCAGTGAAAATAGACTTTGAGAATATTGAGGTAAGAGAGGGTGCGACGATATTAGCAGCCATTTTCAACAATTTACTCGGAATCATATCAAGACCGGTGGCTTTCTTTTCATCAATTTTCGACAAAACGTTACAAACAATATCAACACTCGGAATTTGCAGAGAAAACGAATGATCAGTGGGCTCTAAATAAGACTCAGGAATGATGAAGAATCATTGCGGAGAGTCGGTAGGTTTTTTAGTTAGAGCCGCTTTGTGATTTCTGCAGTGATTTTGTTTATGCGAAGCTTCTAAGACCAATGTCATGTTGTAATTCGATCCTCTAGCTATTTTCACCATCAAGTGTAATGATTGTGTTAGCTTTTCTCTCTTTTTTCCTCGTTTTCGTTTTTCGTTGGGACCAAATAGGTTCTTTTCAATTAAAGGAAGGTGTTGTGTTTTTGAACTTAGTGTTCTGTGTGTGTATTTATTTCATTTCGTGATTGTGACCGAGTTTGAATTACAGCCCGTTCAGAGTACTGCATCTGCATGCAGTTGATACCTTATTATAGGAAATTAACGCTCCATGAAATAGGGTCCTTTCGATATTTTTGACCGCGCACTCCTGAGAACTAGGTAGTCGCATGTAAGCGAGGCTTAGAGGACACAAGATGGCTGACTCTGCTGCAGGCAGTTTTCACTGTAAACCGGTTCCTTGGTTAAAAGAATACTTAAAACAAAGGGACATTCAAAGCTCAGGAAAACGTAAGGTTGAACTGGTAGAACTTTGTGAGAAAAGTGAGGAGATGAAAGTCCCAAAAATTGCTGAAGAGGAAGCACCAGTCGATCCAAGAATTTCTATGAAAGAGCAACTGAAAACCGATGAGGGAGATCTCGCAAATCCGTTGGATAACGAAAACTGTGTTTTTTCCCAATGGACCAAAAACTTAACTAACGTACCGGACTTTAGATTCCCCGATCTTTTTAATTACCTGGTGGGAAAAGATCCCGTATACAACAGCGAAAGCCTAAAAAGTTACAAATCTCTATTGGGGTACAAATTATTTTTTGATGGACATGTGGAAGAACTTCACCCACCTCAACCCAATAGTAATTACAGTTATTTTAAGTTTGCTGTAAAGCTAACTGAAAAATCCAAGACTGATGATGGTTCAGCAACATACAGAGGGTTTTTCATTTTAAAGAAGGATGGAAGTGTCAATTCAGCCTACTGCTTATGCAAAGGAGGGTATGTATTTTCTTCTTTTGACTTCTGAAGCCTGTCTATGTGCTTGATATTCCATAAACATACGTTTGAGAATCAAAACGCTTGGTCTTTTCAGTTGTTTTTCTTTGTGACAGGTTTTGTTTTATTCAGATTCGAAGGTTTATATTTCCCTTGTAGCATTTGTAACATGAGTAAAAAGTAGATGCCTCCTGAATTGAAGATCTAAATCAATGAATGCATTATTTTAAGTCTCAAACCTTCTGGATCATTTATGACCTCAGCACTAAGTATTAAAAGAGTAGTTCAAAGTCAGAATCTGTGAGCCTAGTAACTGAACTTATTGGCGACTTTACAGTCTATCAGTGTGAACAATGTGAGATACATATTTCTCATATTGGTCCTCCTTTAAACAGGGCAGATGGAGGTTGCCGGCACATAGCTGCAGCATTGTTTGATCTAGAAGCAAATGTGAGATTCAATGATCTCCAATCATGTACATCAGGACAGTGCATGTGGAAAAAGAGAGGAAAGAGAAATGAGGGAAGTTTGCCCATTCAGGACCTTCAAACGAGTGGTAGTTACGGTGTGACATTGAAAGACCCAATTCACCCAAGAGATTTTAATCCAATTTGTATTCCCTATAATGTGACTGAACTGGAACAAGATTTTAAAGCTGGGTTGCTGGAAACATGTCCTAGCTCTTCAGCTCTGCCTTTTTTATCTTCAACTAAAGGACCCAGGCAAACAGAGGAAGAAGTCAGAGCTTTCATCAGCAGTGATGTTAATGTCTGTAAAGAAGAAAGTGTTCAAAGTGTACATGTATATTCAATAAATGACTACGCCAAAGTGTTTGTTTCTGTTAATACTGAAAAAGTGATGCCTACAGTTTCTAAAGAACTTGCAATTGAATTCCTTGAGTCTATTCCATTTAATGAAGAGCAAGCAGAAATGATCAACAAGAAAACTGTCTATCAATCCCAGTCTCAATTTTGGTTTGATCAAAGGGCAGGAAGAATTACAGCTTCCTCATTTTACACTGTGTGCCACCTTAGAGACAGCACAGACAGAAGAAACACTATTAAACATCTCATGAATTACTGTCCAATTGCTGAAGATGCCATGCCACGACAGTTGACATGGGGGCATGAAAAAGAAAAGCGAGCACTTAGTCTTTACATAAAAAACAGAACAAAAATCATGAGAAGTTGTCAATAGAAAAAAGTGGACTCATTGTAAACACATTATGGCCCTTCTTGGGAGCCAGTCCTGATGGTATAAGGATTTGTGCTTGCTGCCAAAAGAAGTTAATTGAAGTTAAAAGCATGTATGCAAAAAGAAATCTCCCTCCACATGTTGCAGCTGAGGAGAACCTCATGCTTGTGGATGGCAAGTATGAAATTAAAAAAGAAACCAAATGGAACTACCAAATCCAGGGACTGATGGGGATAACAGGGATTCATCGCTGTGATCTAGTTATTTATACCCTCAAAGGAATATTGATTGTAAACGTTAAGTTTGATAGTGATTTGTGGAATGAAATGCTCCAAAAGCCGAGAAACTTCTTCGTGGAGTATATAGTTCAGGAACTATTCCACCATGACGTACTTAAGTCATTATAGAGTGACTGCCGTTAGATGCTGATTGTAAAAGTGAAGGTGCTTAAATAGTGTTTTTTGTCTGTGCTGGATTAGATACCACAGAATTTTATTGATCTGTCTCTGGATACATTTAATACATGTTTCATTTACCATTTACATACACTAAGTTGCAATCACTTCCACGTCACAATAACTTGGTGTGCTTTTCTGCTCTCTGGACAAATGCGTCAGTCATTTGGCCAGTGGTGGTAGCAAATTACACAGAGCAGCACAAACACTTAGAATATTGTCTGCAGTGGGTAGCATTTGAAGAAGGAAGTTCCCTTGTAGAATTCTAAAGTCCTTAAGACGTCCAATAGCACGTTCAACGTGGATCCGAACACTTGCAATGGTACGGGTAGATTTTACTGCCTTTTTTGAAAGTTGCTTTCCTGTGTAAGAGGAGAAAAAAGGATTTTGAATGAAGTAAATGCCAATTCAACAGGTACTGATAGTAAAGTACTTGCTTTTTTGGAAACCTTTTTTTCCAAACAAAACCTGTACTAAATTATTGGATGGGTGGAAGTGGCAAACCACTGCCTCACACCAGCTCTTTCTGAATTTTCTGGATCCACCCCTGCTATGTAAACATGTTTGGAAGTTAGTAGAGACTACCTTTATCTCTGAGCAGTTCAACTTAACCCTATAATATAAAAAATATTCCTAAGAAACTTCTTCTGTTTAGTTAGAAAGATCCTTTTTACGAGCAACAAGTTATGGATGCTGTTACATCTGGTTTTTTTGTTTGTTTTTTTTTACTTTGTCCTGGGAGACCTTCTCTTTGATCTTAGCATACCCTCTTCCACCCCTACCCCATTAGCTCCCTTTATTGGAAAGGTACCTTTGCAAAGTGGTGGGATATTAAGTGCAACTTTCTTTCTTGTAAGCAGATCTCTGATGTTGAACCCCTTGTCGGCCATAACAGAATCCCCCTCTTCCAGTTTGTCCAGTAGACCACTTCTTTCTGTGATGTATCTGTCACTGACATTTCCAGTCCATAGTTTAGAAACAAAGGAGAAGTAACCTGTTGGAGTGATTCCCACCAGTGCTTTCATGGTATTGTGCTGTTTATAGTTACTCCATGTAGCTCTCTGGGCACTAGGGGATGTTGGCTTTTGCAAAAATATCTCTGTGCAATCTATTATTATTCGAGTGCTTGGAAATTTATTAAAAGAACTTGGCAACTTTTTCTTAATTTCTTCCTTACAAGGCCATTTAAGAAGAATGTCACGAAAAACTGTAGATAAAAAGCAAATCCACGTTGTGAAAACTTTGCTAACTGATCCTTCTGATACTCCAAAGATATCTGTAAGATGTCTGCTTAAAAGCCCAAGTCTGAGTCTCACCAAAGTTACGATAAATTCCTCCATAATGGTCAATAATCTTTGCTTTCCAGGCTTTTTTTTTCTTGAATCTTTTTTATAGCTTACTTCTTTTTCTTTGTTTTTGTCCCAATACTTAAGTTTTTCCGCAAACGGCTTGAGCAAATTAAATATCATCATAAAGCAAGCAAGGCTAGGTATACCCGTAAAAAATTTGACAGACTCGTCATCTTTCAAAACATCATCCACAAAGAGCTCTCTTTTCAATTGTTTTTTGTTTGATAACTTTGATTTAAGTTCGGCGTTCTCTTGTTCTAAAGCGTCAATTTTACTGGTTAAAACCTCTAGATCTTCGTAAGGAAAGTCCGTTTGAGTTCCTTTGTCGTTAGGAAGAAGGTGGCAATAATTGTGATCTAAAAGGGCTGCATCGTCGCTTAAGAAACAAATGTCTTTGTCTTCCTCGGTAAGGCTTCTCTTTTGAGGTTCAGGACATTTTTCATCAACAGCACGTCTCTCTCTGTCCTCCAGTCTCTTTTCACGGGAAGAAACACGACATTGGTGGGTCGAGGGATTAAAATATTTCGGTAATTCACCTGGAATAACTTCTTTTCTTCCGCAAAGCGACTTTTTGATGGATGAAGCCTCGAAGTGTGCGCTGCAAATCCGAGGGTTTTTTTGATTTTGGAATTCGGGATCACTACGTCTACAGAAGTTTTTCCATAGCCTTCTAAAATGCCCTTCCGAGGGAAAACAGAAAAAGGAGAGATCCGGACGATTCTTGAACTGTTCAAGCAGTTTGCCACCGAACAAAAATTCACCATGACTTTTGCAAAACTTGGAGCATTTCAATTTACAGTGAAGACAGTGAATGCATTTGTATTTTTTTATTTTCCCAGCGGTCCTCTAAGCCTCGTTTACATGCAAGTACCTAGTTCTCAGAAGCGCGCGTCCAAGAATTTCGAAAGGACCCTATTAAAGCGAATCGTTAAAATCCGCGTTAACTTAAGTCGCGTTAATTTTGTTGAGCGTTAATTTCCGCGACGTTAATTAAGTGCAGCGTTAATTTCCGCGCTCTTAATTTCTAGTATTTTAACCCCAATCTTGGAACCTGTCCAGAAATTCTTGACACCTAAAAAACATTAACTACAAGCTTTCTTTCTTTCCATTTACCCTTTATTTTTCATCTTTCACAAAAGCTAAGGCGAAAGTTTACAATATTTCGAGTTCATCTTCATCTTTGTCGCTGTCAGAAGTGATGTCAGCTCAGTTTTGAATTTTTGTGCATCCTGTGTTGAAATAAATTTGTTCCAGCTGTCACCACCAACTGTGTCTTAATCGCGTTAATTTCCGTTATTATGAAATTCTATCTTCTCTTCGCGTTAATTTTCTTTATTCGAAAGTCGTTTTCCATTAAATTCGCGTTAATTTAAGTCGCGTGAATTTCCTATAATAAGGTAGGCTAAACGTGAATTACGATCGAAACGAGTAAAGCAATTCTGTCAGCTGTTCTGTATCATGTAGACATTTCCATTTCATTTCTTGGTTTGCTACTTGAAAATCGTGTTTTACTTTTTGCATGAATGAAAACAAAAGAGGAGGGACGTCACTGGACGGCCGGTCGATTCAGACGTTAATGAGGGAGTAATAACGACTCGAAGTAATCGGATGAAATTCAGGCTACGTGAAAACGTAGTTAGTAGAGTGGAACTCAAAACAGTCGGTAAGTTTTCTGACTTGTATTTCGGCCTTTTCGTTACGAACCTTTGAACATTGAACTTATTGTAGCTTGTATTTTGATTCTAGAAAACCTAACTCGTCGTGCGTAGGATATTTGAACTTATTTGGACCTACTACATCGTAAATTTGTTTGAGCTTGACTTAGTTGATTCGGACGAGATCTATTTGTCTTTGGAAACCTGGAATGTTTATGGAATAAAGATACAGTTTAACATACGCGGAGTTCGAGTTTTCGACTTTGGACCGCAACAGCAGGAACCTTTATCGCATCTTTTCTCGCGCCAGGAGATTAGAATTGTTTGGCATCGAATTGACCTTCCAATGGCTAAAGTAGGTCACCTCATCGATTTTATTAATAGGCCCCACTTCAATAAAGATGTGGCTTATGATACAAGAGTTATTAAAATAGAAACGGGAGAGGAACTGGCCATGCCTAATGTCTTGTGTACCGTAATTCGAACTATCGTCGTAAACCAGTATATACATTGCTGTTATGAGGGCAAATTCTGACCCCTCAGTACCCGAACTCTTTACAAGATTCTTGAGGTTATGGAGGCGTCCGAGAGAAGGACACTTCAAGATTTGAACAATACCGCCACTGAGGTGCGGCTGGATTTGAGACTCTAGAGAAAAACAATACAATACATCTTATTAATTCTCCCAATTGGGTTTTTCAGAATTAATTTACAAGACTCATTAGACTAAGTATAATGTATGAAATAACTAAAAATTAAAATTAAAAAAGTCGATAAGCCCTCATCTTGATACCTGGAATATTTTTTAGGTTCAGGTCTACATCTTTGACGTCGAGTTAACCTTCTGTAGATTACAACACTAGAAAAATCAATCATCTTCCCCCTTGGAATACTTGTAAGGTTGAGCTCGAAATTTCTAATAGCAAGCTCTTCTCTTCTGTCTGCCATGGCATCATCAACATCATCCAAATAATTTACAAATGAAATGCGGCCCTCTTTGCGTTTCGGGGCTTGTGATGGGGTTGGAGGAGGGGTCAGGAAATAAGGATTTAAGGGTAGTGGTGCGCTTGAACTTTCTGTTTCAGGTTTTTGTAAGATGGCCGCCTGTTTTAAATCAGGTGTTGCGTTGAAGGGGTTAAGGGAAGCGGAAAATACTGTTGCTGTCGAAAAATCTTGTGTGCTTGGTAACTCTAGAACATCGCTGTTTATCTCGACCAGTCGCGTTCTTGAACTTAATTGTTTTTTTAAAGCAAGGTATTTGTTTTGCAATTGAAGGCACCGCTTAGCTTTTTTATCGTTTCGAAGATCGTTGCGAGAAAGCACATCATCCATATTGCCTTGTATCTCTCGCATAGCTGAAAGAAGAGGGACAGGTGAAAGATTTTGCCGCTTCAGATGTTTCAGAAGCTTTTGAGGAATATTGTCATAAAGCTCTGCTTGGTTAAAGCCTTCTTCACTGGGTAGGACGTTTGTTCGTAGTCGACAATTATCTTGTGTGGTATCTTGTATGGTATAGCGTCTAGCATTTTCGTTTATGCAGGTTGTCACTGTGAATAACACCAAACGGTTCTCTCCGAGGGAAGGTAAATGCCTTCTGATGCTTGTTGTAATAGTGATCGAACCCAGGCTGTCTTTCCACACCCGGTCGTCCCTGCAGCTACGCAGGTAAAAGGATGCTCGAAGCAAAACCGCTGACAGTTTTGTGAAGGCATTGAAACTGTGTGAAATAGGGTGAGACTAGTATTGCGATATTTAGAAATCAAGTGCCTTTGCATATTATATTTTCTACTAAAAGATTTGTCGCAAAAGGAACAGAACCAACTCATGTCAACTCCACAGGAGCAGAATGTAGACTAAGAAAAGGTCGAATGTTTTGCATTTATATAGGTTTGGCAAGCCATGACATTCCACTGTTGACACCTCCTCCTCAATTCTATTGTTTCCCTCCTCCTCCTCATTTCTATTGTTTTCACTCTTCCTTCCGCAAATTACCACAATTAGTTTACTTTGTAGCAATGTCTCATGTTGTCAAGAACAACCGTGGTTTCCTTCAACGGTTAGAAATTTCTCCAGCTCATCAGCGCCAGTTTCTCTACGGACAGCCACTCCGCAACAACTATTTGCATTAGTCCAAGTCTTATACAATGTATAAGGAATACATTCTAATTCCCGAAGAAAATAAGTGGAAAGTGCTGTCAAATAAAGATGCTCTAGTAAACCCAGGAGAAGCAAATGTCCCTTACAAAACAAAGACGGCTAATCCTTGTAGAAGAGGGTGAAGGTTTTATTCAAAACCTACTGGTCCCTGCTGTTAGGTTTTTTGATGCAATAAAAGAAGAAACGAAACTATAAGATACTCATTTGAAGCCTACCTTCCATCTGTACTGGTCGAGGTGAAGAGAGAGATAGACTTGGTTGATGAAGAACACGAGACTGAAAATAATGAGAGCGAAACTTCTCCTGATGAAAGCGAGTATGAAGAACCAAGGATTAAAGATGTCTTGAGCAATCTTTCCCAAGCGCTGTCTAATAAAGAGCGTGCTTCTGATTTGTTGCATAGCATGGCTACTTCTAGAGATATTCTATCTGTACTCCCCACGGACAGTTACTTCGAAATAAACGCATAATTCTCGTGACAAACGACGCAGAGCTAGTTGAGTTTGTACTACTACCACATAACCATGACGTAACCAAACCTCATGCGCTGAATACGTTCCTAAATGGACTTGCGGAGTTAGGAGTCGATAAGGGCGTAATCGAGGATTTTAAAACTTCTAGAACATTTTTATTTTTACATTTTACATTTCTTATACGTGCGTCGAATGTGGTAAAGACGTGTTGTCTTATTTTGCAAGTAGTTAAAGTTATTCGAACACATTCCTAGTCTCGGCATTTACAATTTCTCGAAAAAAGGTGTCAATTTATGCCACTCAAAAAGGCAATTGTATCCACAAGGAAAGGGCCTTAAACATCCCTATACCATCACTCTGGCCATTTTCCGGCTCTGGT
This sequence comes from Porites lobata, assembly GCA_942486035.1. NCBI lineage: Eukaryota > Metazoa > Cnidaria > Anthozoa > Scleractinia > Poritidae > Porites > Porites lobata. The sequence goes on from CALNXK010000069.1 coordinate 709,386, forward strand.
TGCAAAAGTCGTACAGGCTGTACATAGAATTGTGAACATTACCCTTGCACGAGATGTAAGAAATCGTTTGGAACGCTTGAGAAGACGAAGTCTCCTTCATATTTTCCTGCTGGTCTTTTCTACGACTCGTTCGAGGGGAGGCTGTTGTCAAAATCGATTCCAGGCAGTTTGGTGCTGCGGACAGTCTCTATTACTTGACCCTGGATAGTGATATTTAGACACTCCCTGTTTCACTCCTGCTTTTTTGGCGCCCTCTTAGTCTCAATTGATCGTTTTCATGTGGGGTGTGATCATATTAGAGCCTTTTCTTTTGAATTGCGGCTTGTTTTAGGTGACGGCTTGGCAGCTGAGTCTAACATGTAGCGTGCTATCACCTCCATTGCATCATGGCTTCACGAACTTTAGCTAAGCGCAAGGGAAAAGATTTCTCTGTTTCTGAAAAAGTTCAGCTCATTGATTACAAAAAAGAAAACCCAAAGGCTAGCGTACGGGTAATTGCTGATAAGTTTGATTGTGGTAAATCGCAGATTTCAATCTATTTTTTTTTTTTAATGGATGGCTGGACAGATTCAACATTAAAAGTAAAGTTGTTCGTGGTGAGGCAAGAGGTGCTAGTGAAGAAGCTGAAGCATCTTGGCAAGATGCGTTAATGCAGCTGGCGGTAGAGAAAAACCGATTGTTATCGGTAAGTCGGAAAAGGCGCGTTACTTCAGAACAATCAGTCAAGTCTCAACTACCCTGTTCCTACTTCAACCAGCCTAAAGCCTGGATGGATTTCAACATCCTAGATGACGTGCTAATTCCAAGCTTAACCGCAAATTATCACGAAAATGAAGGAATGTTATTTTATTCCTGGACAATGTTCCTTGCCATCCTACAGATATGAAAGGCAAGTATAATTACATCAAGATTGTATTTTTTTTCACCAAATTGTACATCATGACAGCAGCCTTTTGATCTTGGAATAATTTTAACATTTAAGCTAAAGAGCATGAAATTGATGCTGACACGTGTTGTAAGCCAAATAGATGACTGGAACTCTGCCACCGAGATGTGCAAGTCTGTAGATTTATTACAAGCCATTAGGTGGATTGCCCAAGCTGAGTTGAAGGAGCCTAAAGTCAAATCATTGAAAGAAGCTATGATATTGCTGGAGGACGTGACTGAATATCTTACGGCAGATAGCCTTTCGAAGGTTCTTTCCGAAATTCATTCCACCTGGCTGAGTACAAAAATGAAAGCATCAAATCAACGCAAAATCAAGGACATTTTCAAATGACTCAATGGCCGTGCTTCAAGAACAATGTGAAAGAAATTTTAGCCCAAGACTTTGACTAATTAGCATAAGTTCGAGTCCTTAGCATGAAATTGCTTTGTTACAGTTAAGAAATTAAACAACTTTTTCTCATATAAATGTTTGTTTTCGTCTTTCTATCGATAAAACATAAGTCCCCTGTCACGTATAACGATAACACAAGACGCTTTCATGTGCATTGGCTGCATTAGTTAAATTTTCTTTTCATATTAGCCTTATATGTTAATTAAGCTACTGTGCAGAATGTTATTCACATGGAATTAACTAGTCTTCTGCTAAAAATAATTTGGTCATCAGAATACCAAATTCATGAGTCAAACCTGACCAGGAAAAAGTTCTCGTAGAAATTGCAAGGAGTTATTTGGTATTTTTCAAGTACAACTTCAAAAGACCTTGTCACGGTTTTCGACGCCATCTTGACGAGTAGGCAAGCCGTGAGAAATTACCGTGATTGTATGACAATCTAATGTCAAATAATTTCCTTAGAACGGCTGTTCTGAAAAAAAAATATGGTTTGTAAACTAAAGCTTCACTCCTAAGGATTCTCCTGAAAAAATTTGAGCGCGTTACATGTGCTAGAAGACCTAGAACCACTTTTAAAATTTTCTATACATTTGTCTGTAAGAAAGTCCCGGGAAAATTACAGACAAATGTATGGAAAATCTAAGGAGAGCCTCTGAAGAAATTTAAGCACAGGTACGCCCCCCAATTTTTTTAGGACAGGCCTTTGCTTTGTAGCTTTAGTTTACAATTGATATTTTGTTCAGAAAAGCCGTTTTACGGAAATTATTTGACATTACATTTTCATACAAACACTGTGTATTCTCAAGCGTATGCCTACTCGTCAAGATAGCGTCGAAAACCGTGACAAGGTCTATTTCTATTCCACTGGTCGCATCGATTCCCTATGCTTATGTTCGCGCATTCTAATGTCATTTATCCTTACAAACGCATTTTATTGTAAGAAGATAGAAGTAAAGGTCACAAAGCGTTTGTGGTTTATGAAATATTTGTGTCCTTTAATGCGGCTTATGTCAGTTGGTGAAATTGCTATTTGGTGTTCCTTGGATTGAAAGGACAGGTCTCTTTCTAGAAAAAGTGGCGTTGTTTATGGGACCTTAGTATTCAGAACAGAATCAGTCGATGGCAAACAATAATTAGCAACGAGAAGACTTTTATGTGGTAAGTTACAGTGAACCTTGCCTCGAGATGTTAATATTTTTGTACGTATTTTCAGTGTTGGTCTGTAACTTTTTTGTTATGGAGGAGGAGGGGGGGGCGGGGTGAAGATCACAACATGTACCACGTGTTGTTTACGAGACATTATAGCCTGGGACCAGGCTCAGCATTGTCGGAAAAAGGAGAAAAAATCGGCGTTGGTGGTAGCGAAGCGAACCGAGAGGTAGTCTGGGGAGGGGATAGGGTAGCGGAGCCTGAAGACGTGCCTTTGATGCCGCCAATCCGCTCTCCAGCAATTCTTGTCATTGAAATGTCAACACGTCAAGTTTTCACGGATGTCAGCGTGAGCTTATTATGTCGCTTTGTAAAAATATATTTGAACTCGAGATGAAGTAATTGTGCAAGCAAAGAGATCTACTTAACTTCGATCGCCAACTGGAGTAACACCAGCTTCAGCGAAGAGAAATAAGGACGTTTCAGAGGAAAATGCATTGCGTACGACCGGGGAAGAACTGTCGATTATCAAGAATATCCCTCAAGTTCGGAGTTCGCGTCATAATGCCCGTTGACATACATGTAGCTTTTCATCATGCACGTGACAAAATATTGCTATTGGTAGAGTTTATATATTTCGCGGAGGAAAAGCACCTTATACGACAGACTATTCAGTTTGAGCGTATTCCTGTTGAATTTGTTGTCCCTTTTATAAGGTATGTCTGCTCAAAGTCGTGTAAGAATTAGTAATAATCATTTTTCCTGATTTTCCTCAACCGCTGTTATCTCTGTACTAGCCCGGTAGCAGAGGTTTCTCTTTTACATGCACGGCTTTTGGCGTTTACGAAGTCGTTCGCGTCGCTTGTCAGTTGCGTATTTGGTTTGTTAACTATGCGATTTGAGGGGTGGGGAGGGGGGTTGTAAACGCTAAAACAAGTAAAGGCCAAGCGAGAGAGAAAAAAACTGCGCACGGGGTATCTCCATGCAGTTTTGGTTTACGTGTTCTTGGAGCACAAGGCTTAGCTGTACGCAAAATGCATTCTTTGCATATATACACTGATTTTTGGGTTTTATCACGCTTTTGGTAGGAGCGTGAATGCAATGTACCTTTTGAACGTCGGTTTATAAGTCAATCGCTTTGCAAATGCGACCGTAGTTTATCACAGGAGAGTATAGGAAAAGCTTCATATTTTGAATGCTTCTTTTTCTTTTCGTAACAGATCACAGGCACATTTTTTGCTCTTCTTGGGGCCAAGGGATAAGCGAAAAGTCTCGCAAAGAAATTTGTATTGCTTACTCAGAATCCGCGTCCTAAAAATCTTTTCGCGAATTGTAGGAGCGTGATATTAAAAGAACGCGATACTGTCAACAGCACCCCAATCTGTCAACATGAAGACATTTGACCAATCAGAGCATGATACCAGAATCTGGTATCATGGAACGGCGGCATCAAAGGCATGTCTCCAGGCTCCACCGCCCTTCCCCCCTCCCCAAGATACCGCTCGGCTCGCTTCGCTCGCCAATATCTTTCCTATTTGACCCAGTGTTTTGCCTTTTTCCCCCACTGCAGTGCCTGGTCACAGGCTAGAGACATTAAAGTAATAAAAACTGTTAAACATTCTTCTACTAATCAAAGTGGTTGCAAATGCTTACCGGAGGCCCTAGCTATATAATGTTTAGAAGGGCTATATTTTGGTATTTATTTTTGGAAAGGTGCATGGTCATGGAGTTAAGGAGATTTGACTAATCAGCCATTTTCCGCCAAACATATTGGCGTGGCGCCAAAATTGTGTTCGCTATTAGCGCGTATTACAAGCGCGTCGCAAGATCAGAAATAAAAGATCATCTTTTTACATTCCAAATGAGGATTTCTTTAAGAAGCGATAGATAGGCTTTAAGAGGCACAATCATTTTAAGAAGAATTTTCGTTTCAGATTTTCACCAAATTTTGTTTGGAATTGTTAGCGGCCAAGTAGCTGAACCATTGCGTGTTTATGCTATCATGGTTCTGCTTCGTTACATTTGCACAATATTTTTATTCAACAATCTAACTTATAAAGAAGCTATGTTTAGTTAAAATGGCTTGCTCTAATTCGATCTGGCATGGGTGATATTGACCTTCTAAGTTCTACCAAATTTGTGTACCTTTTAAGTACCGAAAATACGCTTTGAGAAGCTATATCTGTAGCCGTTATGCAGCTGTATGAGTTATGTTATTTAAATGATAAGGCTAGAATTCATTTTTGGAAAACTCTTTCAGTTTACCAATATGGCGGCCCCTCAAGACCTCCTCAAGACTGCTATTCCTGTATCTTTGAAAGCAAAGAGAATTCGAACCTTAGAATATGCATTCAGTAGTTAGGACACCATTCTATGACTACATGCCAAAACTCAGCCAAATAGATGAGGTACCGTGTCGGACCAAAGTTCGAATTGTACAGAAAATCACTCTTATGATCTGGCTCCTGACTATCTATCCTCCATGTTCACTGAGCTTAGCAATTAAGGCATGCCTCAAGGGACTCTGCAAACAAATTAAATGTCCATTTACCAAGAACTAATTACTTAAAAAGAGCTTTAGCTATAGTGGTGCAACTCTCTGGAACAGTCTGCAATTTAAGGAAAAAGAGATCCTTCAATCGTTGTAAGCAATTATTGAACCTTCAGTTTAGTTAATTAGGTTAGATTCACGGCATTCATGGAAAACATGAAATTATGAGTAGTGTTATATTATTATTTTTACTGAAGAGACTTTTGTAGATACGAATTTTTATATGATGTAGTTGTATTTTACATTGTACCGACCTGATGAATTATTACCGTGTTAAAATAGGATTTGATTGATTTATTTATTGATTAGTTATAAATGATTCATAAGAAATTAAAAATTTCATTCCCTGTTTTGTCTCTTCGGAAACATGAAAAAACGCTCCTGCCTTAAGCGAGCTTTTCTTCTTGTAGGTGTTCAACCGTGGAATATTTAGTTGTCCCTTTTTCTGGGATAGCGGCATGCTGAAGGCAAGTAGTTCAAAAGCCTTTGTTTCTTTGGATGTTTTAATTTACCGTAACAACTGTAGCTTATAAGAAACAAGAAGTACTGAAATGAAAGTTTTACTGCAACTTACCTGTTACAGTATTCAACGTCGAAACGACCAAAGGGAAGGAAATTAAAATATGTTGGGCTGAAACAAGTTAAACTGTCATACTTAACTAATTCAACTCAAGCTCACGGATCCTTTTCCCTTTAAACCCATTTTCCCTTTGAAACTCTCATAGATGTCGGTAATGTTACTGTGAGACCATAAAGAAAGTCTAAAATAAATTACATGGAAAAAATTTACGCTGAGTGAAATCAGCACCGACCAGAGGTCACTGAATTGACCACCCCACCTGACACATAACAGAGCCACAATCTCTGACGGTTCATTTTTGTATTCTTTTTCTCGTTCAAGCACTTTAGCATTCCTCAAAAATATTTCCATTCTTTTTGGTGTGACGTTTGCTTGTAGTCACTTGAACTCACAAGAGAGAGAAATCTAAAGAATACCTTTAGCCGGCCCACAAGCAGCACACGGAGGAACAAATAACAGAACTGTGAGGAAAATCAATATATGCATCTCAGTTCGAAGAAAAACCTGAAATTGAGACAAGACAGAAAAGGTTTTTTAGTAAAAAAATTAACGTTCACTTTAATTTAGTCTTATCGTGGGGTCATATTCAGTTCTCCCTTTCACTATAGTACGTGTGGAAGAGTTTAAACCCAGAGCTCATATAATAGTGAACTACAATTATCAAGTCCAAAGGTAATAAAAGCGTTTCCGCACTTCGTCAGATATAATTTAAAAAAGACGACTTGCAAATAACAGACATTTGTTTATTAAAAAGCAATTTATGATATGAAATAACTGTAGTATTTCGAGCAACATCTGAACCGTAGACACTGCCAGCACCAACATCGATAAAACGTCAAGTTTTGGGTCAATGATTAGGTCCTATAACAACAATTCTGGTGTTGCTTTTGTTTCGATTCAGTTTGATAATGACCATCCCTCATGTTGGAGTTGTCTCCCTGATAGTTGTTGGTATGAAAATTAAGTAATAGGAAACGTTTTCCCTGTTTGCATAGCCTGATATAAACACGAGGGGATGTTGGGAGAATTCGAGACAGTTTTGTATGACTATCGGGAATTCTCCCAACCCCTCGAGTGTTAATATAAGGCTAAGCATACAAAGTAAAAAAAAATGTCTATTACTTTTATAAAAAAGCTTTCCCGAGAAGAAAAAGCAAAACTCTTTGTTTATTGCACCGAGTAAAAGAAACATTCTTACCAGTCGCGAAGTGTTGTACACGAAGTTTTCTCCGTATAATCAATTCTTGTTTTGCAAAAATGATGCTTTGCAAAATAAGGACTTTTGACACTTAAACGTCCGTTTAAGCGAAAAAAAATGATACATGTTTCTAAAGATTATCAAGTTTCAGCGGATGAGAAAATTGGTTAAGTAAAGTAAACTTGTCGAATATTTAACTCCAAACCTTTTTTCAAATTTATGCTTATTGATGGGTCGAGTGCACAGCAACATATCTTGGCCAGTTATGCCGCGCCACTTCTTAGTTATATTATAACTTGGTGTTTGGTGCGTACAGGAAAGGTATCCGGAATGGAGTTGTCCCAACCCAAAGGGAACAGCCAAGTCCTTTCACCGCCGGATAGGAATCAGTATATTCAATGCTTCGCTCAGAGAAAGCACTAAAAGTATACCCAAATCTCCCCCAACAACAAATCTAGAAAGAGAGGGCTTAGAGACTGCTCTAGCCCCACTCGACCAACTGGATAACATCACGTGGTGTTCTCCCTTCCCATGGGCCATATGTAGATAGAAGTATCTTTCAAGTTAAATATCGTGTCAGGTGTGGTAGTTTCAATAGCGTATGCAAGGCCGAAATGTTTCTTGTAGAACGAACTGTGCTGGCAACTTCTGCGCGCAGCACAACTTTATGCTGCAAAAGGGAATGACGGTGCATTGGCACTGCCGCGCCTGCTGTATTTGAGATAATAAAGATTTCTGACAAAGTCGATCTTGTGGTGGAGATGCACTTAGGTTTTATGGCTAAGTGTAAACTTAAAAAGCGAAGAAAGGTAATGAGATTGTACTGGACGAGTTTAGATCGCCCCCAACTTCAATTTAGAGAGTTATAACTCCTGGGTTATAAATAAGGTATCAAGGAGCTTTGGATCAGAAACTATAGATGCTGAAAGTCCTTTCTACGTCAAGGGCTTACTACGGAAAAATCTTTGGAAGTTGACTGAGGAATCTGTCGATCCACAAGGCACACTTTCTGTTCGTAAATCTTTTTGGTAGTGTTTACTTTGGCCAAAATATGATTATGCCAGGGTAACTCAGGATAATATAAAAGTTCCCGAAACCAAAAATAACCAAGATCAGAAATAGGAACAATTCGGTTTGCAGTAATTTCCAAATAAACTTTTGCATGTAACCAACGAGCAAAAAAAACGAGCGAACTACAAAAGCATGTCCTCACATCCGGCATTTTTCCCTTAGGGGCTCTATTTAAGAGTCGTTGAAATGACACACTTCCGGCTGTAACATCCGTTCCCCCGTGCTCGGCCAAAAGGTCCAATAATTTCGTCTCAGGACATCTCAATAGTGCAAACGTTGTCTTCACTTCAACTGATCTTAGAACATTGTCAGATCCAGAAAAAAAATAGTCACATTCCTATTAAGCGACCAGGACCCTTCGGGAATTCCATAGTCTGCTACGAGCGCATGGTCGCCAAACTTCACGTTAGGTACAGCCTGAAACCATTTCTTGCGGGGAATTCTCCAAATTTGGGTGTTGGTGACTTTAGCTTGTGCTTGCTGCCAACGATTTTGGCTTGATATCTCCTGGTCAATGAAGATTTTTGGTGGCAACTTAGAGCTCCCTCTGCCAATTAGGAAATGATTTGGGTTTAATGCTTCCAGGCTCATTGCGGTTAAAGGACGACTGTTAACAAGGAATTCAATTTCAATGATAGTAATCACCAATGCCTCTTCGGTCAGAAACTTATTTTGCACGAAATCATTTAGAACTTTCTTGCCAAATCTCACCAACCATTCCTATACTCCTCCCATGTGGATTTCGGCAGGAAAATTGAACAGACTGAATTCTTTCTTGACTCAGTGTAATTGCAATCTTGTCTTGATTTCACCTATTAAGACACTCTTGTATTTCACAGTTTGCCCCAATAAAGTTTGTATCATTTTAAGAGTAGAGAACAGTCGGTTTACCTCTTCTCGCGATAAACCGTCGAAAACACATTATAAAGGAATAGTAGCCAAGGAATGGGCGACTTCCAGATGTACTCCTCTAGACACAATACAGACGAAAAGGCAACCATATCTCTTCTCCTGCTTCCTGGGGTGCTTTACTTTCAGAGGTCCAAAGAAATTCCCCCCAAGTTTTGGAAATGGGGGTGCGAGCTGTAGGCAGTCAGTTTGAAGGCCTGCCATTAAAGGAAGTTCTTGTTTTACCCTTCGCCTTTTGCAGTGTGAACACTCATGCAGAGTTTTCCTTACGGTTGTACGGGAACCTAGGATCCAATACTGCCATATCAATAGGTTCCGCACATGGACAACACCATCGTGTCTTGTTTTTCGTGACAATCTATAATGATGAGGCGACTCAGCTTATGATCAGGTGACGATACAATGAGGTATCGGCTTGACAATGAAATATCTGCCCTATCGATCCGACCACCGACACGAACAGTTTCACCTCCATCAAGGAAGGGGGAAAGAAGAGACGCCAGTCTACTCTTACATGTATGAGAGATCTGCTGGTTTCTCTTCTTCCACTTAGGCAGTGCCAATCCAGAACTTCCAAGCACACTCCAACCCCTTCACTAGTAGCGTCCATCCGCACCACAGGGAAACCAATGTCTAATCTCACACCTTCTAGCTAGTTTGGGAGCCCAGGTGCAACCTGATATTATACATCCATGTTATGATCAATTGACAACTGTCAAAACAGGGTATCCACTAACCAGTATCACCTGGCCGTATTGCGCGCCCAGGTATCGACCCAAGTAGTAATAGGGGTCTACTCCCGCACAAAAATGCCTAGCAACCGGGTAACATTTGACGGGTAACAGCGGACTACATTTGTTGCTAAGAACGCTCAGTGCTTAACCAGGTCACGGTTGAATGAAGGTGGGCAAGCTTGAGCATGTCCTATGACGTGTTTCTATTTTTAGACTATGGCGTCATTCTTCGAGCTAGAGATGGTATAAAAGAAAGCTAGCAACTACATTTTTTTCATTCATTGTCAAGTCATTGTACTGATCAGAGCTATCACCATGCCCATTACTTACCCAAGACCTTGTCCCACTTGTGGAGCGAAACTTAAAAACCGAAGTGCATTTTCAAGACATAGGAAATATTGCGGGAGGAAACCAGACCCTGTTCCATGTCTATGGTGTGAGTCAACATTTAAAAGAAGAGATAATTTGTCAAAACATACTCGAAAGTTCCACTCTGAAGCAGCTAAGCGAAAAGCAGAAGAAAGCGCTGAATTAGTGAGGATGAAGCTATTGCATGCTGACAAAGTACCCCACTTGAGTGATGAACATCAGACTGGTGGTGCCGTGAGTACTCGTGGTATGAAACGTTAGACCACTGAAGAAGAATCCAAGCATGTGGAGAAAGCTTCTAATCAAGTCGATTGACGAAGAAATGATGTCATTGCTATGACTTGCCCAAACTTGCTCGGATGACGTCATAGACTTGTCCAGACATCATTGTAAGGATAAAACAACGGATTATGATAAGACTCCATCACATTCGCTAGGGAGCACCCTTACGATCATGCCGAAGATAACATATCCACGACCTTGCCTCACGTGTGGACAGCAGTTAAACAAAGGACATTTCTCTCATCACAAAAAACTGTGTGGTACGACAGAACATCGATATCACTGCCAATTCTGTCCATTATCCTTTACACAGAAAGGGAGCATGCAACGGCACGTACGACAGCAACACTCCAACAACCCATTGCCTTTTCCTTGTACGATGTGTGGAACGGAATTAACAAGGGCTAAGAACTTGAGACTTCACATGGAGACAGTCCATGCTGATCAAAAACCATGCTTTGGCTGTTGGTTTTTCCCTACAGCGTTCACAAGGAAATCAGCCAGACAAAACCATATGCGACGTGTTCATGGACGTATCTGTCGAGAGCAAGAGATCAATTTGCATATTCATTTACAGCACCTAAGTGAAGAGGAGGACTTCCAGAATGAATGGATGTTTCTGGAATGCAGACCAATTCAACCTGATGAACATAACGTATACCCGTGTGGTCAAACACCGATACAGTCATACTTCTTTATAGAAAACAACATCAATGGCAATCGCACCTTTGTAGGGTCAGGATGTATTGAGAACGCGATTAGCAAAGCAGCTGCAGTGATTGGCTACTTCAAACATATTCTACATCATGAAGTGCAAGGGATCTACAAGGGACAAGACGACAATGACCTGCAGACATTTAGAGTCAAGTCAAACACTATACTACTACGTAGTTTACATGAAGTGGAACATTTAGACCCACCATTAACTAAAACCCTGGACGGTCAATGGCAAGTGTCAGTGATGTATTCTAAAGCAGAGTCTTTACTTATAGGACAAATGTATTTTCTAAGGTTCAAAGAGAAGTATGTACGAGGATGTTTACAATTTACGGCTGTATAACTTTTTTCACATGCATTGTAAATAGCTAGCTGGTTAGTTCATTAAATTCGCTCTTTTGTTTAGTTCATGGTGTGTTTATTCATGGGATGTTTTTAACTGTTTACAAAGTTGGGTATATTTAGCCTGTAAGTCAGTCAATTCTTGCTGAAGTTGAGCCACGGTAGATTTCTTAGGTTTTTTAGGTGTCTTGAGGTGTTGTCGATATCCCTGTCGTTGTACCTTGAGAGCCTCATAACGTTCTTGATCTTCAGTGAGTTTTTCTCTTCCTCCTGAATCATCTGATCCAAAATCACACATTGTACTTGATCACACGCTGCATTCACAACAGCTTGAGCTTCAGGAGAATTCATTTTTGGGTAAGGTTTAATCGATTTCATTCTCTGTGGAAACGTCCCATTCTTGAGATGTTTTGTGAAGGTTTTGAGCGCATGTTTAGGGTACTTGATTCTAGCTTTGATAATCACCAGTTTCTGTCGATACCATCTTGTTACAGATTTCTTAGTTTTTTTTGGTAGGTTCAGAGACAACAGTGGGTTCTTCTATAGCAGATATGACGCTGATGTTACCTCGACAAGATCACATGTGAAAATAATGTCTTATCGTGATGGTTGATTCAATTTATAGCCTACGATGAAGTCACATAGCAAATGGTGTTTTCGGTGACACAAGTCTCATCAGAAAACATATAAAAATGAGGTGAGTCCTAATCATATCATCATTTAACACACGTAGTCATGTGGGTAGGAGGATACAGCGATTGGACACCCGCCGAACAACGCGAATGGGACAGAGATTTAGCAGAATTAGAAACAGAACGTAAACCGAGAGAAAGTCCTATAAAAACTAAAACAAACAATGAAAACACAGTTAAGAGCAATACCATAACTTGGGATATAGATCTTGCGACGGAAACGTTATACCGAAATATAATTAACAAGAACGTAACAGAGAAAACAACCAAGATAATTTTGCAGTGCTATTCCTGCGCATATCTCGATGAGCCATGTTCAGTAGAGTTTTTACCAGGGACATGCATTAAACAGGTCTTGCAAAAACTCGTGCGGACCATAGAAACTGAAATTGACAAGAAGTTAGGCCATGAGGCAGTATTGAAAGGAGTCTTCTCCACGAGACTTATATTTGAGAACTCATGATGAACCTGTCTTTTTATAACGAGTAGTGGATTGCAGTAAAAGTGTACAATTAAAATTTGTAATGTGATGAAAAAGTCAACAACTAAATTTGTAACGTGTGGAAAAAGTCTACCAATTACTTGAGTTGAAACGTGTGTCACTGTAGTTTAGTTCTAACCACTTTTGGTCAGACCTCATTTCATCGTGCTTTCATCGGGGTTTTATCGTGGTTTTATCGTGATTTCATCGTGATTTCATCGTGGTTTCATCGTGGTTTCATCGTGGTTTCATCGTAACTTCATCGTGAAGCAGTCGGAAGAGAAAAAGGTATAAATATGATGAGACATAATGAAAAAGTGTTCAGTTGGGTTCACACTTCATTGCGTCAACATGTCTTTTAAGCAAGGACAAAATTGCCCTATTTGTTTCAAAGAGAATCTCCATTATTTGGGCGATCACTTAAGACAAGTCCATCAGCTATCAGGTGCTGAGAAGAAAAAATGGCTAAACTCAGCAACCTATTTCACCACAAAATCAACCAGTTTACCTTATATGTCACCTTACCCTTTTTGGGGTATATCACAATACCCTATGGAAATGAATCCTCAATTTACAGATCACCCAAATCAGGCTTAAAGCACGAAACCAAAAACACGAAAAGTAACCAAGATCGAACCAAGCCAATGTTTAGAGACGAAACCTTACCCAGACTTTAAGTTTAACCACATGTTCTCGATGCTCGTGGTGGGACCCAGTCAGTGTGGGAAAACATACTTTGTGGAGCAACTCTTAACAAAGAACTGTGTCAAGTATCCGAGCAAGAAACCGAAACGTATTTACTGGTTTTACAATCAATGGCAACCTCGCTATGCGTGCTTGAAATCAACACTCGACGATGAGATACAGTTTACCCAAGGATTACCTGATTTGAGTGAAATGATAATCAACCCAAAGTTTAACAATGATTGTCACAGGCTACAGAAAGCCCAGTGCTGTCCAAACTGTTTACAAAGGAAAGACACCGCAACACTACTGTGATATTATTGCTACAAAATATGTCTCCGAAAGGGAAATTCAGTACAGACATCACAAGAAAGGCACAGTATATAGTTTTGTTTCGTAGTCCCAGCGATCGTAAGCAAATTGACGTTATAGCAGAGCGGATTTTTGCAAAAGACCGCCCAAACTTTATGAGCGTGTATGGAAGTGTAACTGCAAAGCCTTATGGGTATATTTTCATCGACAATCAGCCAAAGACCACGAGTGATAAACAACTGGTAGCCGATGTGATTGGTCACTGTCAAAGCTACCCTCGCATCACTAAAAGTACACACACTAACTCTTAAGTAACCCAAGGTACACCTGAAACTGAATCATGGCCTATTAAACCGTGAGAAGTCAAACACAAAGGACCAAATCAATCTGCAAAGAAGTCCAAAGTATCAGGAAAGCGCAAAATAGAACTCGAGAAACCGCCCGCTAAGAGGAAACGAACAGAAACAAAGCAAATGAAACGGAAGCAGTCAAAACCCGCAAAGAAACAAGCTAAAGCGAAACCAAACGCTAACAAGAAACCACGTACTCCCAAGAAGCAGGCAAAACCGAAAGTCTATAAACCCAGGTTTATTGTAACACCACCAAGAGAGATTCTGAGTTCTGAGGAGGAAGAGTTTAACTCTGAGGCGGAACCGTTTAGTTCTGAGGACGAATCGTTGAATGCTACAGAGACCTTCCAGGACGAACTAAACTCTCTTGCTATACAACATAGAGGATTCGACCCTAAATTCGTGTACGAATAAACTTTGCTACAAATGTATGATTGAGTTTACCAATAAACATGCTTTTAAAAACTTACACATGGTCTCTGTGTCTTTTGGGTACCAAATCGTAGAGTTCCCATACATTTTACTATAGCGGACCGCAGAGGAAACCTCTTTCTAAGCTAAACGAACGTAGTGGTCACAAAACTAGCCAAATTCACATAAATTCTACTGCTATACCTTTTAGATACATAGCCCTCACTATTCCACTAGTTCTATCTTCGAAAAGATGGTAGAAAAAGTCACCACGAGTCAAGGACTGTACGATCTTAGGTGACGATCGATAGCCAAAAAACAGGACAGTCTCATAGCAAAGACCTCTACAATTTGGACCTAAAATTGCGTACAAATAAGCTAGAACACATCGTATGAATAAGTTTGCCAATAAAACATGTTTTAAAGACTTACGAAACGTCTCTGTAGCTTTTGATTACGAAATCGTAGAGTTCCCATACATTTTACTATAGCGGACCGCAGAGGAAACCTCTTTCTAAGCTAAACGAAGGTAGTGGTAACGAAAGTAGCCCCATTCACCTGAATTCAACGGTTAAACCTTTGAGAGACATAGCCGTAACTAATTACTTGCTTCTATGTACGAAAAGATAGCACGAAAGGTCCCTACGAGACAAACACGTTACGATTTTCGGTCACGATCGATAAGCGTACAACACCAGTGCCCCAAGTTTTCAAACGGTTTTCACACAGGTTTAAGTAGCCTGTGAACAGGTTCTCTGTTTGGGGAAAAAAATAGCGAGGAAAGGGAAAGGAAAGGGGGGAAGAGAGCCTGTAGACAAACATTTGAGGCCGCTATTCCGCCCTCTTGTAGTTATCCTGCTGAACATCTGTCAGTAAGGTCGTTATCTGTCAATCAATTTCGCGCGCGAGTAACTCCGGGGAAATTAACGGGAAATGAGCAGTGTTTTGCTCCGTCTGAAAACAAAGTGAAATGGACCGCGAGCCAAATTGTCGATTTTGCGAAAAGTCGTTGATCTCTGGTAAGAGAATTAATACGGTGTCGGTCTTTGGCTGGTTGACAGTGGCCAAGAGAGCGTTGTATTTGCGCAAGCATTTGAATCCTCAAGATTTCCCCTTGAGCTAGGCTCGATTACCAGCCGCTGTTCGGGAAAATGAGCCCACACTCATTCCCCGATGACCCGGGAGACGGGGGAAATCGAGCCTACCCTTGAGCAAGGAGAAAGCTTTTCCGATTTAAGCTGCTTAAGTTGTGCGCGACGGGCCGTTCGTCTTGCTAGTTCAGTTTCTAATTTAACAAGCCCCTGCAATGAGCGAACTTGGAATGCGAAAGGTACAGTTACTATCATGACTTCTCCAGAACGTGAAGCTCCAAAGACAAGTACAAAGAGATCAGCAGCGCTTCTTATCGCCGACAGGAATTACGCCTTCGGGTATTTATCCTTTATTTATAGCAATAAAAGGGGGCCGCAGGCCTACACGACGTTTACCTCATGCCAAAATGCTGCTTGTTCTCATAAGATTTTTCTTCTGCTGGGTAGATTATGCTCTGGAAGGTTCTACGTTTTCACTGAGCAAATGTGATTTTAGCCGCTTGTTTCACACTGAGAGGTCATAGCACACATATCGATTTACTGTGGTTTTTGTCTCTAGTCGCCAGGATTTGCCCTCTGATGCAAGAGCATTTCCTTTGACCTCTTTTGAAGCCTAAAGCTTTTTATTGCGGCTGAATAAGGGTCTTACTTTTCTCCAAAGTGCCTTCTGGATCTGAATAACTAAGCGATTTTCTTTAGTCCGTGAATGTAATGGTTTTCTGAAATGTTGTATCACGCTGGGCCCAGCTCGATCAAATCAAATCCCGTGCTACGTGCCGACCGAAAATCCGATGTCAATCAGACCTGTCAACAGTCAGTGTTCTCGCCAATAGGAGCTGTCTTTGGATCGTAGAGGCAACTGCTATGGTGTTCTATGGTTATCGATCGTGACCTAAAATCGTAACGTGTTTATCTCGTAGGGACCTTTCTTGCTATCTTTTCGTACATAGAAGCAAGTAATTAGTTACGGCTATGTCTCTCAAAGGTTTAACCGTTGAATTCAGGTAAATGGGGCTAGTTTCGTTACCACTACCTTCGTTTAGCTTAGAAAGAGGTTTCCTCTGCGGTCCGCTATAGTAAATTGTATGGGAACTCTACGATTTCGTAATCAAAAGCTACAGAGACGTTTCGTAAGTCTTTAAAACATGTTTTATTGGCAAACTTATTCATACGATGTGTTCTAGCTTATTTGTACACAATTTTAGGTCCAAATTGTAGAGGTCTTTGCTATGAGGCTGTCCTGTTTTTTGGCTATCGATCGTCACCTGAGATCGTAGACTCATTGACGCGTGGTGACTTTGTCTGCTATCTTTTAGCTTAGAAAGAGGATTCCTCTGCGGTCCGCTATAGTAAAATGTATGGGAACTCTACGATTTGGTACTCAAGCGACACGGAGACCATGTGTAAGTTTTTAAAAACATGTTTATTGGTAACTCAAATCATACATTTGTAGCAAAGTTTATTCGTACACGAATTTAGGGTCGAATCCTCTATGTTGTATAGCAAGAGAGTTTAGTTCGTCCTGGAAGGTCGCTGTAGCATTCAACGATTCGTCCTCAGAACTAAACGGTTCCGCCTCAGAGTTAAACTCTTCCTCCTCAGAACTCAGAGTCTCTCTTGGTGGTGTTACAATAAACCTGGGTTTATAGACTTTCGGTTTTGCCTGCTTCTTGGGAGTACGTGGTTTCTTGTTAGCGTTTGGTTTCGCTTTAGCTTGTTTCTTTGCGGGTTTTGACTGCTTCCGTTTCATCTGCTTTGTTTCTATTCGTTTCCTCTTAGCGGGCGGTTTCTCGAGTTCTATTTTGCGCTTTCCTGATACTTTGGACTTCTTTGCAGATTGATTTGGTCCTTTGTGTTTGACTTCTCACGGTTTAATAGGCCATGATTCAGTTTCAGGTGTACCTTGGGTTACTTAAGAGTTAGTGTGTGTACTTTTAGTGATGCGAGGGTAGCTTTGACAGTGACCAATCACATCGGCTACCAGTTGTTTATCACTCGTGGTCTTTGGCTGATTGTCGATGAAAATATATCCATAAGGCTTTGCAGTTACACTTCCATACACGCTCATAAAGTTTGGGCGGTCTTTTGCAAAAATCCGCTCTGCTATAATGTCAATTTGCTTACGATCGCTGGGACTACGAAACAAAACCATATACTGTGCCTTTCTTGAGATGTCTGTGCTGAATTTCCCTTTCGGAAACATATTTTGTAGCAATAATATCACAGTAGCGTTGGGGTGTTTTTCCTGTGTAAACAGTTTGGACAGCACTGGGCTTTCTGTAGCCTGTGACATTAAATCATCAAACACCAGCACATTGTTAAACTTTGGGTTGATTATCATTTCACTCAAATCAGGTAATCCTTGGGTAAACTGTATCTCATCGTTGAGTGTTGATTTCAAGCACGCATAGCGAGGTTGCCATTGATTGTAAAACCAGCAAATACGTTTCGGTTTCTTGCTCGGATACTTGACACAGTTCTTTGTTAAGAGTTGCTCCACAAAGTGTGTTTTCCCACACTGACTGGGTCCCACCACGAGCATCGAGAACATGTGGTTAAACTTAAAGTCTGGGTAAGGTTTCTTCTCTAAACATTGGCTTGGTTCGATCTTGGTTACTTTTCGTGTTTTCGGTCTAGTGCTTTAAGCCTGAATTGGGTGATCTGTAAATTGAGGATTCATTTCCATAGGGAATTGTGATATACCCCAAAAAGGGTAAGGTGACATATAAGGTAAACTGGTTGATTTTGTGGTGAAATAGGTTGCTGACTTTAACCATTTTTTCTTCTCAGCGCCTGATAGCTGATGGACTTGTCTTAAGTGATCGCCCAAATAATGGAGATTCTCTTTGAAACAAATAGGGCAATTTCGTCCTTGCTTAAAAGACATGTTGACGCAATGAAGTGTGAACCCAACTGAACGTTTTTTCACTTTGTCTCATCATACTTATACCTTTTTCTCTTCCGACTGCTTCACGATGAAATTACGATGAAACCACGATGAAATCATGATGAAACCACGATGAAATCAGGTCTGACCAAACGTGGTTAGAACTAAACTACAGTGACACACGTTTCAACTCAAGTAATTGGTAGACTTTTTCCACACGTTACAAATTTAGTTGTTGACTTTTTCATCACATTACAAATTTTAATTGTACACTTTTACTGCAATCCACTACTCGTTATAAAAAGACAGGTTCATCATGAGTTCTCAAATATAAGTCTCGTGGAGAAGACTCCTTTCAATACTGCCTCATGGCCTAGCTTCTTGTCAATTTCAGTTTCTATGGTCCGCACGAGTTTTTGCAAAACCTGTTTAATGCATGTCCCTGGTAAAAACTCTACTGAACATGGCTCATCGAGATATGCGCAGGAATAGCACTGCAAAATTACCTTGGTTGTTTTCTCTGTTACGTTCTTGTTATTTATATTTCGGTATAACGTTTCCGTCGCAAGATCTATATCCCAAGTTATGGTATTGCTCTTAACTGTGTTTTCATTGTTTGTTTTAGTTTTTATAGAACTTTCCCTCAGTTTACGTTCTGTTTCTAATTCTGCTAAATCTCTGTCCCTTTCGCGTTGTTCGGCGGGTGTCCAATCGCTGTATCCTCCTACCCACATGACTACGTGTGTTAAATGATGATATGATTAGGACTCACCTCATTTTTATATGTTTTCTGATGAGACTTGTGTCACCGAAAACACCATTTGCTATGTGACTTCATCGTAGGCTATAAATTGAATCAATCATCTCCTTAATACATAATTTTCACATCTGATCTTGTCGAGGTAACATCAGCGTTATGTCCGCTATAGAAGAACCCACTGTTGTCTCTGAACCTACCGAAAAAACTAACAAATCTGTGCTAAGAGGGTACCGACAGCAACTTATGGCTATCAAAGCTAATATATAGATTTAGCCAGGGCTAAAAGCGAAGCTCCCGTTAATAAATTCATAATCGCAATAAAACAATAAACTTGTAATCCACAGATAGGGCACATTCATGTGAATTTTGAGGCAAATTAACCCATTCGCTCCTGGAGATTCTGTCGAAAAACGCGTTTTGAAGGTACTCGAGTGGTTTTCTGGCCACTGTCCTGCTATAAAGAGCTAAAACTTACCACAAAACGGTTTACAGGTCGTACACTTCACGGCCTTCTGATCCAGATGCAAAATATCAGCTTGCGAAGTTCGGGCATGCGCAGAAAGCAAAATTTCGAGAGTTTGGGTTTAAAAGTGACACAGCAGTCTTGACTTTTACTTTTCGCTTTCTCTCCTCCCCTCTTTTTTCCCTTTTCTTGCCTCATTTTTTTTTTCTCTTGCTAGGCAGTTAGTAGGCTTCATTTTGGTGGGAATAGTTTTTTGGAAAGCTTTTAGGATCTTAGGATTAGGTGAAAGGAAAGGTAGGTGAGCAATGGAACAAGATTTTCATGGAGATTTTCCGGTCAATGTTACATGGTTTTTTGCCTCTTTCTCCGGTGTCCTTGACTAAATTGTGCTCATTCTGGTATGGTTTGAAAGATCTCTTCACTCTGCACAAGTTAGCGGACAAAGCTGTCCTTGACTGTTACAACTGATGACGTCACAAAGGGTAGAAAGGACGTGGATCCGCACGGGCGGTTACGGGCGGTTCAGGGGCAAATGGCTTAAGGCTAAGTGATTTTAGAGAAAAATAATTTGACAGTCCAAGAGTGAAACAAATTTTACATCGCGTTAATAGTCTTATTTGTACACCCAAAAATAGCAATCATGTTCGATCACAGTACATTAGGCCTGGAAAACAAATAGACCTATTCGTGTATTGTATTTGCATTAGCTGTTGCATCATAATAAGCCATTCACCAGTCTCTCCAGCTTAGATTCAATAATAAAATGCTGTCATCCTTAGATAGGTTAAATTTGAGACCTAGACAAGCAAAGAACAAGCCCAAATGAAAAGAAAACAAACGAAAAAAAAAGGCCAACAAAAAAGCAGATGGAAAGCGGTACAACTAGTGCTAAAAGATATCGAATGGCCTGATCAGTAAGTTAAACATGAAAAGAAGCAAGCCTTAAGTCCACATACTTTACATTGAGTGAAATACAAATCTCTCCAAAAGAGGAAATGGAAGTAAATTCACTATTTTTAATTATTAAGCGCATTAATAATAAAAACATCCTTCATTGAACTAGGAAACAAGGAACTTCAGTTGTGTAGTGGTTTATCAATAATGTTACAAATACTTTATCTTTCGATGGCATCTAAAAAAATTGGCATCCTCCCTTCCTTTTTCCTTCAAAAACTTTTAAGACCCCCCCCCCCAAAATTCCTCTGCCCCCCCCCCGGCGGTATACATAATGACTGCAGCCTAA
>CALNXK010000069.1:735000-772500 GCA_942486035.1 Porites lobata
AACAGACTTGTTGTTTGCCTTCGCTTTTTGTAAAAGACAAACCAGGAAAACTGGTGTCCTCGCTCGTTTGGCTGTTTGCTGTTTGTTAATTCCGATTAATAAATTTAGCGAGCCAAGATTTTAGACCTGCAGTAAAACAACAACACAACCAAGGAGAACTACGAAGTATGTTTGTAATATTGTTTTTCATTTTGTTTATAGGTCAGTTGAGCATGCAGTTTTAGAAGTGTCCGTTCGTTTTTCCAAAGTGGCAGATAATATTGACCTGGATTTATAAAAAAATATATTTTTTTAGACGTTTGTTTCTCTAGTAAATTCGAAAATCGCAAGTGTCCGCACGGGACTAAATCAGCTACATTAAATGCACTTGAGAACTCGTTTGGTTTGTTCTGACATAATTTATATATCCTTTGAAAAAGTTGCGATATATTTCTCCAAGATTTTTAAAGATTTATGTACTAAAAATCGGGGAAAATTGCGGAGGAGAATATTAAGGCAAAAGACAAATAGATATTTCATTTAATTAGAGTGCGCCCAGCCAAACTAAAACATCGTGTCGCCGTCTTTTCGAAAACTTTCTACGTTCTTTGCCAACAGAAATAACCCCCGAGATCTCCTTTAACCTCGCAAGAAGTTAAATGTGATTGTGCTGACCGTTTTACTTTTAGTTGAAAAAATTAAAAGATAAAAGCTATTTTTCAAGACAGCGAGTATGCATTTTTCCCCACGTATGAAAAATTTGCATACTAAAAAAACAAGCAACGGAAGTAGTTTTGGTTGGCTGATTCGGCAAATGTCAATCAATCAAAAAAGTGGGCGGAAGACGTTTCGTAGAAGGTTTGTGTCCGGCTCTATTTTCGTTTCGCCTTGCCGGTCGGCATGTTATTTTCAAAGCGAAACGAAAATAGAGCCTGATCTCAGGTTATAAAATTCCGAAAATAAGCCCATCCAAATATAAGACCCCCAAACCGGTAACGTAAAAAACCCTCCGTTAAATCGCCCCTCCAAATATAAGCCCCCCGGGGGCTTGTACTTGGAAAATTGCCCTCAAATACAAAGTAAAACAAAGCGAAAACGGTAAATTTACTTCCAACTCTAAGGTTTGCCCAATCGACTTTGACACGCAAATTTCCCTCCGTAGATAAGCCCCTCCGAATATAAGCCCCTCCAAAATTAAGCCCTCAAAAAGGGCCTTTGAAAAATATAAGCCCCGGGGCTTATTTTCGGAATTTTACGGTATTTCTCTACCACAACTTAAAACTCTGGACAGTGGACACGACCTCCGTCGAACTTGCTCTAACATGACCTCTGCCGAACTCTCTTTGCATGTAAAAACGGGCTAAACGTTAGGCTAAGATTTTTTGGCTTGTTTAAACGTGGTGTTTATATGTCGGCAAAATTACAGGCGTTCGTGAATTTTACTGTTTCCCGAGTTGTAGTCCATTACAGAAACGCGCCCATTGAAAAACGTCGCCCGTGAAAAGTGGGGT
This sequence comes from Porites lobata, assembly GCA_942486035.1. Lineage (NCBI taxonomy): Eukaryota > Metazoa > Cnidaria > Anthozoa > Scleractinia > Poritidae > Porites > Porites lobata. The sequence goes on from CALNXK010000069.1 coordinate 736,491, forward strand.
ACCCATTAGGCTTTGCGAGCAAAAACGAAGTTTCAAAGACTACCGTCGTTTTCGGTCTCTTATGAACTTCATAGCGGTTAACTATTCTCACACTTTCAAGAGACAATGCATTGTTTTAAGTGTTGGAATGTCTTTGTCATTGCTACAAAGAAGAACATTACAACTTCACGCCGATTTAAGTGTGTACCCCAAATTTTGGGGTTATCAAGTATTCATATATTCAGGCTATTGTTCTTGCCATTGTCGGTTACCTTCCGAAGAATCCACGAGCGGAATTCCTTTGATTTAGGTGCGATATGTCTCTTTTGTTTCGAATTTTTTTGCTTGATTGACTTTTTAATCCCCATTGTTACCTGATGAGTATTAAATTTATCCATCAAAATACTCGGACTTGCCTGTTAAATTTGCTGCGGTCTGTGGGAACGCTTACAAGTCTTTTAAGTGTGGCGGACAACTCTGGTTGCATAACATATTTTCGGTCACGCACCGTATTACAAACGAAACAAGCCTGATAAATTTGAAGTTGATTAAAGCTTATAAATACCTGGTCTCCTATGGTATTTTTTTTATTAAATACTCCCTTGCCTTGAAAATAATTTGGCGTTTAAAGAATTGCTGCGGAAGGTATTTATTAGAACGTTTGATTCATTCAGTATTATCAAAACCTGCGCTCTGCAATCAAGAGCGAACAACTCTCTTCAAAATGTAAACAACGCAAGCGGTGAATGCATTTAACGGGATGAAACAGATTTATCAGCGTGTAATTTCACTTTTTTAGACGTTTTCGCTTGCCTTTCAGTTTTTTTAAAAAACCTTGCGTTTTAGTTACGTGACTGCAGGGCCCGAAATAATTGATTCGCGGAGCTAATCGAGTGAGACAGGAAATATCTAAAACTGTAATCGACAGATCAAAACTTGCGGAATTCATAATTCCTCGAAATAATTTCGTAGAAACGCTTGTATAGTTTGATTGCTCTGGAGAAATGAATAACTGTTATGATTGAATGAATGGGGAACTCTCGGCCGGCCGGATTTTATTAAGCGATAGGCGAGAAAAAATGCTTCAGCGGCTTGCTTTGTACTTCGAATTCGGTCCACAGAGGTCGAAATTTCTCGTTCAAGATCTCTTTTTGAAGCTCTCAAAACTCTCCTTTTTGAAAAATACGTACCCAAGTCGAAGAAGTTTTGCGAAGATTTAAATCCGTAAACTTCTACCGCGATATGTGCGATAATTCTCTGCAGTTTTATTGACACATTTAGAACAAAAGGATACCTTTAAAACTTCGTGGCCCTGGGCAGCTTAATTAAGCCATTGTTCAATTCCTTTGAATTCGCTTCTGAGTCTTCCGCCATAAAATCTCACCTTCTTTGAACCGAGTCAAAACGAGCACTCTCGAACAGTCCGGAATATCCCTAAATTTAAGGACAGGGCCAGCTGGTCACGCGACACTTTTCAACCAATGAGAAGGCGCGCTTGTGTTTATCAACAAACAAATCAAAACATCGCCCCAGTGCTCAAAAATTTTCAAAACAACGGACGGAGTCGACGAACAGAATTAAAGATGAGCTTACAGCACTCGTCTAGGTTTCACATTTAATATTTCAAAGAAAACATTTCATGTAAGAGAATAAGAGCATTATTCATTGCAAGGAATCATTGGGGTGTTCGAGCTGATTCCGGACTGACTGCAGAGGTCGTGGCTTCACTGGCATGGCTTGCAAGATTTTTGATAGAAGCAAACTGGTCCCGTGTAAAAATAGCCTTAGAGAGAGCGTGAAAATTTGTTGAGATCATACAAAACAGGATTGGTACCACCTATTAGCTTCTACAGGACAAGAATCAAAGAACTAGTCATCATAACAAGAATAAAAAGTAGTTCAAATTTATTAATTTTTCTTGTTTGTTTTTTGGTGTTGTTTCATGTTGACTTCACGCATCTGGTGCTTTCCTTGATTGCTGTAGTACCTGCAATGTTTTAATTTTATCCCAGATTTAGTGCATGTTCAATGAGTAGCGAAATACATCATTTACACTTGAAATTTGCCTTCTTTCTTGATTGTTTTTTAACGGTGGATGAACATTTGGAGAATCCAGCAACATTAAATCTTTCCAGATTGGTGAATTTCAGAAACAAAGCGGTTAGTATCTACCTTGCGCTTGTGATCTTCAATTTCATCCCCACAAATTCGGCAAAGTGAGGCGAGATGTTGGAAGTGAATATCCATAACGCTAATAAAGTTGTTTTGGCCTTGCAAAGAAAATAGGCAAAGGCTCGTACTAAAGCGAAAAAAAAAGGTAATAACCCGGCTCTGTGAGAAATCCGGGAATGGAAAACGTACGTGTTTTAAACCTCGGAATTCAAAACTGGTCTACCAAAATTCTAGGTTGTCTACCATCCCCACATTCAACATGATAAAAGTTAATCGATATGACAATCGAGGAAAAATATCTAGAACTTCGAAAAAAAGTCTGTGAATCGAAAAAATAATAGATACTTGTTCACCTACCTTGATAACCGACCAAAATCTCGCCCATACATTGCGTTGTTTAAAAGAAGAAATACGCCACAAAATGTGCTGAATATTTCCCGAGACACTTCCAATACGGCTTCCGATACGCTGTCCACTTAAAAAAATTGTGTATGCCTCATGAAAAGTCTTAAAAATATGCCTGAGAGCCTCGAAACGATGACTGATTCTGTCCTACTCCGTCCGCTGTTTTGAAAATATTTGATCACTGCGGCGATGTTTTGATTTGTTTGTTGATAAACACAAGCGCGCCTTCTCATTGGTTGAAAAGTGTCGCGTGACCAGTTGGCCGTGTCCTTAAATTTAGGGATATTCCGGACTGTCGAAGGGAAAGTCCGGAGGAATAAACTGAGCCTTCAGGGTACAAAATCTAGCGGTTATGCCCATTTCTGAAATACACACTTAAATCGGCCTGAAGTTGTAATGAAAATGTTTATGCAAAGAGAAGCATTTTTCTTCCTCGTACACTAACATAAAACCCTCGCGAATTCGGTAGTCTCGTGCGAATCGTTTTGATGGCAAAACAGTTAAAGCTAATCAGAAACCAAAGTATTCTTCACTCATCTTCACGAAAATCACTCGATAAGAATGAATAAAAATGTTTGCAGCGTTTATAAATATTATTATCAGAAGCGGTATTGTAGTTGTTTTCAAGAGACGGATTAGATCGTTGTTTAGGTTTGGCCGTTAAATATGTAGTTATAGCGTTCTTAAAGAAAGTATCGCTCTTAATTTTGCCTTATACTTTGCTAAAATCAATATCTTAAATGAAAAATGTAAGAGCGAGTGCTTTTTCGTCGAATTTGCCCGTAAATTTTAAGTTTATAATATTATCCAAAACCCCGTGACAAAATGTAAACAAACTATTAACGCATCGGTTGCGCTCATATTTCATCGATCGATTCGAACACCAAGAAGTTTGTAAAAGGTAAAAATTCATTTTAAGTCAGTGCATTGAATTATTTACGGTAAAATCAACAACAATCATCGAGGATTTTTCAATTTTGAAGCGTTTAACAGCAAAAAGTCACATGCTAATTCGGAGTAAATTTAGACAGTTTTTAAACCGACTCAGCTATTGTTAGTCGCGTGAAGTTCTATTCTTCATCGAAGAATAGGCAAATGTTGCGGATATCTGAGCAGGAACAATAATCAGGAAAAGGATATACCCAGGGGATTTCTTGATTGACACTAAATTAACGTCATTTTTCACTTATTTGCATTTTCACGATCGACGTTTTTGAATGGGCGCGTTTCTGTAATGCACAAAATTTCAGCTAACTTTAAAAGGAAACTAAGTAGAGCATTTGCATCTTTCACATATTTAATTTAACGCAAATATGGTCGGTTTTGTAAACTTCCATAGCGGAAACAAAACCAAATGCTGCTTTTTAGGCCTCATTTGATTGTCGCTGTGTCAATAGTAAAGAAATAGAAGTAAGAAGTTTAAATTTCAGTTAAAAAACATATATTTGAACTCATACCCACTGACCTCGGTCGTTTTACTTATGCAGCGTCCTCACACACCGTTGACTGCTTTTTTCCTTCTGCTTTTGTTTTCTAAATTTGTTGCTTGCGTTGCAAACGATAACCAGCGCTATGAATCTAAAGATAATTTAACCTACATTTATCCGCTTTGTGATTAATGTAAACAACGGGGACATAAACAGTCATGAAGCAAAAATTGTTCATCGTAGTTCCATCCAATGGCGTCTTCTCCGAAACTAGCTTCATCGTGGTAGAGAAGTAATTTGAATACATAATTTTTGCGGGAATTCCATAATTGGCGCAATTGTCAATCATTGTTCAATCTTTAAAAGTCACAATAAGGTTACTGCGCTCTCCTCAATTACCTAAACCAATGAAATATTTCCTTCTCGTTATAGTCTTTTACCAGGCGGGCAGGTGTTGTGTCAAGACATTTTGTATAGGTTTAAACGGCTACGACGTTTTTATTCCCCTTTCCTCTCAGAACTATTTTTTTTCAGAAACGAATACGTTTATAATTTTTGATTAAAGTTGTTACGTTTTGCAGATATTCTACTTTGTCGCGCGCTGTTTCCGGACACTTTTTACATAAAGCATAATGGAACCGAAATGTCGCCACCACATAGAATTTTCAATTTTTTAAGACGACCATCAAGTTTCGATCACAGTCTCCTGATTATTTTCCCATTTTTGTAATAATAGCGAGGACAAATTGAAAAAAGGGAACAAAACATTAGATGTGTGATTGTCAGGGAAAATAGGACCACCTGCGAAAAATAGACCTCTTTACAAGACTTGACACAGGGACGATAAAAAAATTACATGAAGATAACTTGTGGAGTTCTTACATAAGGAGGTTAAAGTTTGAATTTGAACACAGCGTTTCCAGACTAAACTATTCTTTTTAATCATACTGGAACCTGGAAGAAGATTTATACCAAAATGAATGTAGCCTTCACAACGGTATATTCTCTCTAACGCCTACCGCTAAAATTGGGCCTGATACAAACTCTCTCACGTTTGTGCTCGTTGCGGTAGGATTTTGGCCGTAACGCTGATTGGCTGTTAGAACAATGCCACAAGATTTATTGGCTGTCGGAAACGCCGGAAGCTGAAAGCGCTTGTTCCTCGCGTGGTTGTTTTAGTTAATGATCCGCCGTTGGCTTAGAGAAAATTCGATTTTGCTGTCATTTTTATGGTCTTATGGTAGGAAAATATGCCTTAATATGTATCATGGAAATTCAGAAAATTCAGATGCTTGTTCATATCTTCTCTGAATTTGCTTTATTTACGTAGCTAATGTGAGTGTATCGCGGAGTTGAATCCCTCTGCAAGTTGTTGACTGCTAACAAGGTGCTTTTTGATTTACCAACAAACAAGTGCAGGTCAAAATAATATCCATCTTAAAAGTGCTTTCATTTGAAAGTTTAGCCAGGAATGACTTTCCTGAACGGGGTACGCAAGCGGAGGCTCATTGCGAAAGAAACACATCGCATCGCTGTTTAAGGAATTTTTGTAGGCATTATCATAAAAGCTGGTGGCGCTAGTGTTAAGGTAACAGACTTGTTGTTTGCCTTCCCTTTTTGTAAAAAACAAACCAGGAAAACTGGTGTCCTCGCTCGTTTGACTGTTTGCTGTTTGTTAATTCCGATTAATAAATTTAGCGAGCCAAGATTTTAGACCTGCAGTAAAACAACAACACAACCAAGTAGAACTACAAAGTATGTTTGTAATATTGTTTTTCATTTTGTTTATAGGTCAGTTGAGCATGCAGTTTTAGAAGTGTCCGTTCGTTTTTCCAAAGTGGCAGATATTTACTTGGATTTATAAAAAATATATATATATTTTAGACGTTTGTTTCTCTAGAAATTCGCAAATCGCAAGTGCCTGCACGGGACTAAATCAGCTAGCTACATTAAATGCAGTTGAGAACTCGTTTGGTTTGTTCTGAGATAGTTTATATATCCTTTGAAAAAGTTTGCGATATATTTCTCCAAGATTTATAAAGATTTATGTACTGAAAATCGGGGAAAATTGCCGAGGAGAATATTAAGGCAACAGACGAATAGATATTCCAGTATTTTTAATTCGAGCGCGCCCAGCCAAACTAAAACATCGTGTCGCCGTCTTTTCGAAAACTTTTTACCTTCTTTGCCAACAGAAATAACCGCCGACATCTCCTTTAATCTCGCAAGAAGTTAAATGTGATTGTGCTGACCGTTTTTTTTAGTTGAAAAAATTAAAAGATAAAAGCTAGTTTTCAAGACAGCGAGTATGCATTTTTCCCCACGTATGAAAAATTTGCATACTAAAAAAACAAGCAACGGAAGTAGTTTTGGTTGGCTTATTCGGCAAATGTCAATCAATCAAAAAAGTGGGCGGAAGACTTTTCGTAGAAGGTTTGTATCCGGCTCTATTTTCGTTTCGCCTTGCCGGCCAGCATGTTATTTTCAAAGCGAAACGAAAATAGAGCCTGATCTCAGGTTATAAAATTCCGAAAATAAGCCCATCCAAATATAAGACCCCCAAACCGGTTACGTAAAAAACCCTCCGTTAAATCGCCTCTCCAAATATAAGCCCCCCGGGGGCTTGTACTTGGAAAATTGCCCTCAAATACAAAGTAAAACAAAGCGAAAACGGTAAATTTACTTCCAACTCTAAGGTTAGCCCAATCGACTTTGACACGCAAATTTCCCTCCGTAGATAAGCCCCCCCGAATATAAGCCCCTCCAAAGTTAAGTCCCTCAAAAAGGGCCTTTGAAAAATATAAGCCCCGGGGCTTATTTTCGGAATTTTACGGTATTTCTCTACCACAACTTAAAACTCTAGACAGTGGACACGACCTCCGTCGAACTTGCTCTAACATGACCTCTGCCGAACTCTCTTTGCATGTAAAAACGGGCTAAACGTTAGGCTAAGAGCTTGTTTAAACGTGGTGTTTATATGTCGGCAAAATTGCAGGCGTTCGTGATTTTTACTGTTTCCCGAGTTGTAGTCACAAAATTTCAGCTAACTTCCAAAGGAAACTAAGTAGAGCATTTGCATCTTTCACATACTTAATTTAACGCAAATATGGTCACTTTTATAAACTTCCATAGAGGAAACAAAACCAAATGCTGCTTTTTAAGGTGGCTCGACTGGATTTTTTTGAGGGGATACCTCCCAAGTTTGAGCATTAACTACGTCGCCACGAGTAAAGATATGGGAAAAAGATTACCACAACTGTCTTATATAAAGATGAAAATTTGCTATGATCTGGGTTTTATTGCAATTGGAGTCGCCATGGCAACGTAACAAAGCCATTACGTTTTTTATTTATCTTTATCTTTCTCTGTACCGGGAGTTTTTTTAGGAAATCGCTTAAGGGAGTTTGTATCTGCCATAATTGCCTCAATTATGGCAAAGTTTGAACAAATTCTATGAGAGCGTTTTCGAGATATTTTGAAACGAAGTTTTAAGCATCATAAGAACAGTGAAATAGCATGCTATCCACACAATTGGCTAATTTTTTTAAGAAAATGATAAGCTTTGGAAACGCGGCTTCATCTCATAGTGGTTTGATTCCATTGAAAACTGTGTACAAGAAAAGAGGGGAATTGCTCTGGGCGATCGCGAGTAAGAAGAATTTTATTAACCTGCATTCAGCTGCTCTTGTTACAGTTTTTGGACGTCATTTGGTCCATGTCTACAATTTTCGCATTTTTCAAAAAACGGCTGGATACATTTTTTTATAATTTTGACAATCCCGAGATCAATTGCCAATAAATATACCCTGCAAGTTTCAAGAACATTGAAAACAGAAAAGGCTTTTAAATAGGGCCTCAAATATAACCAATTTTACCCCCAGGTTTTGTGTTTATAATTGAGCGTCCTCATCATTCACTGGCATTGTTTCCAAGTTTCATATGCACGCGCACATTTAGCAAAAAGAAATAAATTTGCATCAAAAAGAACTCTCGATTACTTTCGGAAGAAATATCCGGAATATGTTAATAATTGGCTTGTGTCACAGATAGCAGTGAGAGCCGAGACGGTGAACGTCACGGCTCATCGTGTAGGATGTAATACTTTAATAGTTATCTTACTTGGGTTATAACGTCACAGAAACTCTTACAAAGAGTTGCTGTGATGTTATAGTATATCACTTATTTCTTTACCCGGTTATTAGCATATTCGGGAGATTTAACCGAGGGTCCTTTTTGATGCAAATTCTATCTTTTTGCTAAATGGGCACGTGCATATGAAACTTGGAAACAATGCCAGTGAATAATGAGGACGCTCACTTGTAAACACAAAATCTGGGGGGAAAATTGGTTATATTTGAGGCCCTATTTAAAAGCCTTCTCTGTAAAATTTATAAAAACATTTATCGAGCCGTTTTTGGAAAAATGCGAAATTTGTAGGCATGGACCAAATTACTGCAAAAACTGTAGCAAAAGCAGCTGAGTGCAAGTTACTAAAATTCTTCTTACTCGCGATCGCCCAGAGCAATTCTCTTCTTTTTTTGTACGCAGTTTTCAATGGAATCAAACCACTATGAGATGAAGCCGCGTTTCCAAAGCTTATCATTTTCTTAAAAAGTTAGCTAATTGTGTGGATAGCATGCTATTTCACTGTTTTTATGATGCTTAAAACTTCGTTTCAAAATATCTCGAAAAAGCTCTCATAGAATTTGTTCAAACTTTGCCACAATTGAGGCAATTATAACAGGTACAAACTCCCTTAAGCGATTTCTTAAAGAAGCTCTTGGTACAGAGATACACGAAGATAAATAAAAACGTAATGGCGTTGTTACGTTGCCATGGCGACTCCAACTGCAATAAAACCCAGATCATAACAAATTTTCATCTTTATATAAGACAGTTGTGGTAATCTTTTTTCCATATCTTTACTCATGGCGACGTAGTTAATGCTCAAACTTGGGAGGTATCCCCCCAAAAAATCCAGTCGAGCCACCTTAAGCCTCATTTGATTGTCGCTGTGTAAATGGTAAAGAAATAAAAGTATGAAGTTTAAATTTCAGTTAAGAGCGACGGTCAGGAAATATCGACCATTGAGTGGCAAGAGTTGAAAAATGAATTTCGCTTATTTTCTGACTATAAAAAGCTACTAAGAATAGAAGAAATTTAATGTATTTCTTTTTCTTCCGGAGCGCTTTAATTCTGAGAAAACTGAGAAAAACTAATTTGACCCGCGACGATCCCGAAAGGTCCCTCAAGCAAGTGTGAAATTGATATTTTAAACTGACTTTTGGTCTTCAAGGAAAAACGATTCAAAGGATCATGACACCGAATTTTGATAGAGTGAGTGCCGTACTTTCACAGAAACTATATGACTTATCTTTATTGTTGTTCATAAATAGCAAACAACGCGCAGGAAAGTGTTGTATTTTCAAACGTGAAAAATCCCGCAAATACCTCCTTAATTCAAACGTTTTTTTTCACTATGTGGTATAATTCAGATTTTCCTTTTACTACGTCATTAGAGGGATTTAAGGTTGTTCTTGACAATATGTTAGAATCAGCATGGGTTTTCTTTACAGCGCCTCACGCGAAGGTTTTGAAATGACCGTAATTCATTCAAATTTCTACAACGGCTGAGTAAACAATTCTTGTTCCGTGACCGTAACGTCAAGCGGAGTTTTTACACAGCTGGCTTGGTAATCGGCCAAAGAGAGGTTATTTTTTCTCATTGTTAGGGTGGAAGTTTTCCTTTTCAGTGTAAAATGTTTTCACTGATAAATATCAGGATGTAATTTGATTAGCTCTCGGCTAACCTGTTTAACTTTTACACTTGTGTTTTTTTTCGCTTCCTTTGGTTTCAGAAGAATCGGAACAGATAGACAAAAACCATAGATGCTTTTTAAATTGATATTTACTTCAATTGAGAGGATTTATTTTTATTATTTGTTGAAGAAATGACAGAGTGGGCTAAAGCTCGAAGCAGTTTGCTGGCCGTAGCGTGAAATTGAATTAGTCAATTAAATGCAAAAAAGGGAAAAATTTAATTAGCGAAGTTGGAGTGAATTTGCTTTGCCAGTTTTGTGTCATCATGGACGTTAAGTGCTCATTTAGCTCCTTAGTCGGCGGTTCTTGCTCTTATGACCCCAGAGATAGGAGCAGATCAACTGAGGTTATTCCATTTCTGAACTGCAAAAGAGACATCGCGGGTCATAAGCCTTCGTTGTCAATAACGGACGTAGAAACCGAAATCGAACTTATTTTGGGAAGAGTATCTACATCCTTTTCTTCGGAGTTAGAACTTTCGAAATTACCGATTTGTCCCCGGCACCGCTCATCTCTTGGTATTGGGTGGCGTCGAGGATCGAATCTGTGTCGAGTTTCTCCGCCGATCTGGAAGCACGGCGGACAAGCCCAAAAAAACGCAAAGGCAGAAAGAGGACTTGGCAAAACTGCTTGTTATTTGATATGGAAGAAACTGGGAATTTTTATTCCAGTTGGTTCAGGTACGTAAACATCATTTTTCATCTTTTTCAACCAAACAGACCAGTTCTAAAGTGGCGGTCCAATCTGACACTTTAATCAAAGCACTTTGTAAGCACTTTTCTTTTTTTTTTATTTTAACTCTTTCAATAATTAAGTAGCCGTGACGGTCGCAAATTCAATAGCCTTTGTTTATTTACGTGTTTCTTTTCCTTTCATTATTGTAACATTTTATATTAGTTATTGTAGCAGCAAAAAGGTAAAAGTAGAAGCCTTCACCGGACTCCTAAAATTACAGCTTTTTAAAGCAGATTCCCTGATGGCCTATAGATAGATACAGGGAGACGCAGCCCCTAAAGGCACCTTTATCAGGCTTCAGGTATATCAAAGGATAGGGAATTGAAGAGTTGAAGTATATGAAAGGGTAGGAAAATCTATCATTTAAGTTTTTTAAAACAGGTTCCCTTACTTGTGTAAATTAAGACCGTAGTTGTTCAGAATAGTGATGATATTATCGTATCAGCAAAAACCTGCATTATCCATCGATTCACTCAACAGGTATTTGTCTCAACTGCCGGGTTAATCTTGACATGCAGAAAATAGGGGAGCTACCCACAAAGCTTCCGGAGACCAAGAACCTTTCTTACGAGGAAACTGAGACCATTGAGACTTCTGTAAGTTCTGAACTGGCACTCAATGGAAATAGTGTTATTAACAGTCGCACCAAACAAGGCCCGCGGGGCAAAAAAAGATTTAAAAAAATTGATAGGGACCTTATCATCACAAAGTCTGCATGAGCGGGCCCCGTTTCCTTTCTGCCTTTCCTTAAAATGTAACGAACAGGGATAGAGAGCACAAATTAACCTTCTATGTCAGTTTTTCCTGAGTTCTGCAGATAATGAAGAGGTTTAATACCCCGTGCATTTTATGTAGCCCTTGCGTCTGCACACAGTTGAAATATATTCAGCGGATTTTCTTTTTTATTCTCACCAAAATCTGAGAACTTGAAGCAGTGGCAACAAGTTAAAGACCACGTAGTCCGCGATGGTAAGCTGAGGCCAAATTGTTCTTTTAAGAATAAAGGGTTCATTTAAAAGAAAACTGCATTATAACTTAATTATTTCTCAGACAGGTTTTTTGCTTCCACCTGCCCCCACCTACACACACGCATCCCTCCACCCTATACCGCCAGGGATACGACTTCATGTGATTTTCTCAAGGTTAAGGACACGGTGAATAATGCTCAGAAAAACGTTTGGGGTTTCCAATATACCACTCCAGGTTCCTTTACCACTCGCTTTAAAGTTGGTACTTATTTGTCATAATGAAAGGTATTTTATGTAATAAATTAGGCACTTTTTATCATAAATGAAGGCGGCAGAAAAGGTTTTATTTTTAGTACATAATAAAGGCAACAAAGATCAGGCGGGATTACTGATCTTTGTCTAAGTGTTGGTCAACTTTGGTAATTATGTACCCAATTAATTTTTTTTAATACTGTTTACGTGATGTGTAACCCTCCAATTGCTGCAAGTACTCCTTGTTCAGTGGTAGCACATGACTTTCTAGAACAAGAAACGTCATTATATTTACCATCAACCCTCCTAGAAGAAACTGAGACAAGCACCACAGGAATGAAGTCGGAAGAACCTATTGACCACCTTAACAGTTTCTGAAGAAGTCGAGACGTTAGTCCTATTTGGTACACCCTAAAGACACCTTTAAAAAGATGCCAGTGGAAGAACCAGACGACTGCATGAGCGCAAAGCCAAGCAAGCGGTTTCAGCTGTTCTTGGTGAAATAGCGCCTAATGATCCAGATCTTCTCTGGGAATCTATTATGTCCTCAAGACAAAATGAAACTGGAAATCACACTTGTTCTAGTGGTTTGGATAAAGAATTGATGTACACGCTGGCAAACTGCTACAAAAATGCAAACCAGTGGGATTCTCGCAGGCAGATATTGTCCATAATGGCGGATAACGTTAGCTTGGCAACAATTGAACAGTGGATCCCAGACCTGACAAGTTATCGGTTTAAGGTCGCCAGGCAGCATGCTGCAGTCCATGGCAGTGGAAAACTGGTGCCTACCAATGCACAAACGAAGTCATTCATACCTGAAGCAAAATTAGCGCATTTCCTAGACTTTATCACAAGCTCCTACGTAATTCAAGATCTTCCATTAGGAGCCAAGACAATAACATTGTCAACTAACGAGGTCATCCAAGTTCCAAATGTGGTGCGCAACATGATACCTGAACGAATCGTTTGCCAGTACCAAAAATATTCTGCCGAGCATGATTTCACACCCATGAGTCGCAGTACACTGCTAAGAATTCTGCATGTTTGTTCCGCTTCGACTCGCAAGTCATTGCAAGGGCTAGATTACGTAAGCTGTTCTGGTGCGCAGGCATTTGAAGATCTTGTGAACGTTGTGCACCAGCTCGGGGAAAACGGAATGGGTCTTACATGGGCAAAAACACAAAGGGAAGCTTTAAAGGAAGCAAAGCGGTACCTCAAGACTGATTTCAAGGTAAAATAAGAAAGTGAAAAAGGGAAATAATTTTGTTGCGCGCCTGGCGTAGGTGTATTATGAATGTTACTCGACTGCCTACTACATGAGTGCTCTCTAACTGGCTACTGCTCGCGTCTTGGTAGGTGAATAAGGGTGGATTCCCACTGTCGCGTACATTTCACGTGCATACACACGTAGCTTTTAGGCGCGTAATTTAAATAGAGACAATGTTTGAAAGGTCGCTCGTAAACGTAAACGTTGAGCGAGGTTTAGCTTTTACGTTTACTCGTGGCATTCCATACGTTGCTTCTATTTTATTCACACCCTTAACCCTATTTAGACCAGGAAGGGTTTGAAGCCCCCCTTCGCTTAAAAGTTGAATAACTTCAAAACCGCTCAAGCTTTGAGCACCAAACCTAGCGAGTTTTCCTAACAATTATCTGGGGACATTTAAAGTCGTCGTGACTTGTACGTCAGCATTGACGTTACCATGTCAACCGAGTTTTGAGAGCCATATTTTCCAAAACTTGCTGTTTTACTCATTATACCTGTTTGTGTAATCCGGCCTTTTTAGCGACTGATTTGAGAAGAAAACATGAATTTAAAATGGCCCAGTGGCAGATACTTGGGTTCAATTTCTAACAGTCTTAATTTCTCTCGGGATTTCACAAGTTGCGGATTTTTTGTTTGTTTGTTTCATAAGCATCCTTTTATGCACAGGTCCGTTTTTCTATCACGATTACCTCCATTTCTACTTGTTTTAAGTAAAATTGGATACATTTGACAAATTAAAAATGGCGGATCCAAAATGGCGGATGGTTCCAGATCCCTCTTTAACCATAAATGACGCCATCATGACGTCATTGCTAGTGTTAAAAGTCATTAATGTGTCAACTAACTTCTTGATTTTGTCAGACAAATTATGATTTAAGTATTTTTCGCTTTGAAGGGAAAGCTGGTGCAATTTGGATTCTGCCCATAGAATCAACAATACGACGTCATATTACGTAATTGTGTCAATCTAAAAATGCCTAGACGTTGGAAATGACGAGTACATTGTTCTGTGACATGTTGCTCACCATACCACGAGCGGTTTTGTAGTTATAGTGGGGGACCTCTGAGCTCCGCCCCCCGGAACCAGGAGGCAAAAAAAGCCCGGTCTGAATAGAGTTAACATCTACGTACGTGCGGCATGCCAGTGAAGTTTACGTGATATGCAAGAGTGGAAGTCCACCCTAAGATAAAATGGGGGGGGGGGGTTGTAATACGGCATTCGGCTTCACAATATTTAGGTTCTGAAATCTTTCAGAAGATAGCATTACGTAAATATTCCTCAGAATTGAGGATTTGATAATTATTGCGCACATGTTAATCACTTAGGTTCACGTATCAGAGAGTTCAAGTATTCCAGATCACTGCATCGTTTTTGCTCTCAGCGACCCTAAAGATGTTGACTACCAGGCTACATGTGCCCATGATCATAGCGACGTTTGTGTCAGTGTAATTCCCTTGCCGTTACTATAGAGGAGATAGAGAAAACAATCGAGAGGATGGCGATGAATCTTGAACATCTTTCCAAAGGCCAAATACACGAAGAGCTCGCATTCATGACCGAGAAAGCAAAACGTGATATAATTGCCTGGAAATCTCATTTGTTGCGTTCGGTGAACCAAGATAAAGCAAGACTAGACATCCTCCGAGACTTGGACGACACATCAGTTCTACTTGTACAAGATTGGGCCATGAAGTTTATTCCTCGAAAATATCGTGAAAGCCAACGCGATTGGTTTGGGAAACGGGGAATTCCCTGGCACGTGTCCGTCGCCATGAGAAAGGAAAGTACAAGTAATGCTGGAAAGTACGAAACCCTTACCACGTGCCATGTCTTCAGAGGCTGCAGTCAAGATAGCTGTGCGGTACTGTCGGTCATGTCTGACGTACTCCAAGATTTAAAGGACGTCATGCCACACCTACAGCGAGTATACTATTGGCAGGACAACGCCGGGTGTTACCATTGTGGTAACACAATCAGCCTTGCTCACATGGTTGGTAAACATCACGGCGTGACTGTGAAGCGATCCTCAAGGAGGAAAAGGGGCTTGCGACAGAAGGTCTGCAGCTATAAAATCCCACATGAAGATTTACCTGAATTCTGGAAACAACACTGAAACGTCAGAAGAAATGAAAGAAGCCATTTTGTCAGCCGGTGGAATGTCCTCGGTGAGGGTGACTTCGTGTGGACCCCCAAAAGCTCCAGCTTCTTTGAACAGCAAGCTTGATGGAGTGGGTTCAATTTCGAATGTACAGTACGATGACAAGGGATTGCGAGTTTGGAGAGCATACAGAATTGGCCGAGGGAAATACACTCCTTGGGATAAGCTGAACGTCTCGGAAAATTCGGAAGTTCCGTACTTAACGGACGTAAGTAAGGAAGGTGTCACAGCGAGTTTTGCCCCTGTAAAATCCAAGCGTAAAGATACTGTTCCGAGACAGGACAGCGAGGAAGATAGTTCCAGTGAAAACTCGAGTGACGAAACAGAAACGGAAACCTCCAACGCTCGTCTTTTTTCATGTCCGGAACAGGGATGTATCAAATGTTACCAACGTTACTCGAATCTGCAGCAACACCTAGACTCCGGAAAACACACACGTGCTCTCGAACGAGAACCACTCCTAGACCAAGCTGTTTATGGATATGCGGAGAGACTGGAGGTTCAAACGGTGGGCGTTCCCTGTGTACGAAATGTTGAGGAAGTGCAAAACAAGTGCCACTACGGTCTACTCTCCCTATGGGCTGGGCATTAAGATCATCCCAGAACCGAAGAACACTTTTTAATGTAAAGCAGAAAGAGTACCTATCCACAAAGTTCAATATTGGTGAGACCACGGGACGCAAAGCTGACCCAGTAGTTGTCGCAAAAGAAATGATGTACGCCAGAGGAAATGACGAAGAACGCTTATTCAGCAGCGATGAGTTCCTTACCAGTCAACAAATAAGCAGCTTTTTCAGTCGCCTTGCTACCAAAAAGAGTTTAATTGACAAGGATGACACAGAAGAAAATGATGACGAAGCCGCGGAGTTCGAGAGTTCCCTTGAGGACCTAACAAATCAAGTACGGAGGGAAGTTGCATTACAACATTCAATCGTGTTTAACTGTCATAATATGTGTGACCTTGTTAAGCAAGGTAAACTGAACAAATTTAGCATAAAAATGCTGAAGAGATTGTGCGAGCACTTTGATTTAGACGTCAGTCATATAACAGTCAGACTCAAGAGGTCTTACGTCGACAAACTGTCCACGTTTTGTAGCAACTGCTCGTGTCAACAGTAAAATGACATGATCAGGTTTTCGTGTGATTTCCCTGCTCTGACGGGAATCTTCTTTTATTGGGATGATGTTTTTCGTATTTACCTTAAAAGAGATCTTAACATGGGGAATTGAGGGTTCTTATAGGAACGTTGGTTGGGGATATGCCGCTGAGTCACTTACCTTTTTAAGACAAAAAAGGACATTCATTTTGCGATCCTTATCAAGACAGGACCCAACTTGTTATGACTCATAACAGAATTCCCATCATGGCCAGAAATTGAGGACAACATGGCGCTGGAGCATGCGCGTCATTTACTTTTCCCGTTCTTTAAAGGGAACCTCCACTCTTACTACAGAATAAGTTTAAATCGAATAAAATTATGTTGATAAACAAATTTGTTCGAAATTTGTCCTTAAAAAAGTGTTTATATCAGGAAAAGTGAATTTTAAAATCCCTTATTTTCACTTTCAAATTTCGCGGGCGCCGCCATCTTGAATAATTGTGACGTGTTACGGTTGCTCTATTGTTCTGACACAAAAAGCGTTTGTTTAATAACAATAGGGCAACCATAACACGTCACAATTATTCAAGATGGCGACGCCCGCAAAATTTGAAAACAAAAATAGGTGAATCTAAAAGTTATTTCTTTCGGATACAAACACTTTCTTTAAAAATATTTTAGATTGACCTTGACTGTAACAGTTATTTCCTGTGATTTAAAGTTATCTTTTTGTTGAAGTGGAGGTTCCCTTTAAATATGGCGACCATATAAGGGATTAATGGGGAGAAAAGAAACTTTTAAGAATAAATAAAGTTAGACGAAGAATCGCTCACCTCCCGACGTCTAAACCTTCTCAAGGCGATCGTGGCTTTCAGTCATGTTAATTTGGCAATGTGTCAAGCTCCCAAAGTTGGTCCGTGAGTCACCATAAAAAGATGGCTTTCCTTGCCATACAAGAGCCTGTAATATTGCCTAAGCGCTTCTCTTTAAGCAAGAAAAAAGGTCATTACATGTCGGTGTTTCCTCCTTCCCCACGTCCTGGTTCTTGAAGGATATGTTTATCTTCATTTTTGTACGGTTTTAGAGGCCTAACTTCTTTGCTAAACCAGTTCGTTTTTTCCCTGAAATATAGAAATTCCATAGAGTGAATCTCTGCGCCATTACAGCACGAAGCGATTGAAAAAGAAGGCATTTTGGAGACTTTCTCAAACGATAACTCCTTCGATCAGCCGCCATTTTCAAGACAGAGAGGTTACCAAGCCAGAGTGACACAGGGAGCCCCGTTTTGTCACGATCGAACGATCACAGGGAATCATCAGCCAAGGGTTGGTGCTTGTCTAATAGGGACTCAGGCTAGATTTTGCACAGCTTGGACTTTGGAACCAGTGTTAGGTGTCGCATTTATTTGTTTTTACATATGTCAAGTACAATTACTTGAGGCTAGTAAATTGTAAATCTACAGAACGGTAAAAAGTATATGTTCGCCTCCCCGCCATTTTGCGAATGTATAAATCCTCATTAGCTATTTAATTCCCTAAAAATTAGCGTACGGTCAAAGCCCTTGGCTGTCCTTGATTTCTGGCCATGATTATTTAATTCACAAACCGAATCCAGTTTTGTTTAGAGTTAGATTTCAAAAATTTTTGGTATTTCGCATTCAGACTGCGCACCGCAACGTTTGCCTTGTTTAATGCTTCCCATTTAGGAAGACCCCAGTCATATCCTCTTCAGCGGCACATCCCTGTTAACACCAAAATAAGAGAGTGCTCTTCGGACCAAAATTAATTGCTTAAGTTGTTATCTGCTTCATAAATACATGTAGAATTGTCAATATGATGATCCATTATCTTCGTAGGAGACTATTGTTATTAGCTAGCATAATTTCCCTACCCGATTTTGACGAGGCAGAGAAGAAAATTGTTTCGAGGTTTTGAAACAGGGGGTACATTTTGTGTCTTATGTCTTACGCTGTTTTTCCACCGAGAAGTCAATTTTTGCGCAGTATTTCACAATAGTAGGTAAAAACATACGTGCAGCACAAGTTGCGTGCTTAAAATGGTTGATAACTTAAATATTTCGCATTATTTCCTTTTTTTTGCTCGTCTTTTAAGTGAAAGAATGAAGTTGTATGGAGTAAGACTCGGATATGGTTTTCTAGGAGCCGATACTCGACTCCTGTATCCTGGTAATGGTATAAGTAGTTTTGTTTAGAGAAGTTGAAAAATAAAGGCACAACTTTTTTAGAGTCTTTTTAGCGATTATTATGTTGTCAATGTATTCCATGAAAGACTATTTTTCTGGTTTTCCTGATCCCCTCCCCGTCCCCCACCCCACAGCTTGCGCTTTGTGCATATAATTTCCATATTCGCCTTCACGCAACAGATGTCAAGACATAAGCTTGAATCAGGAGTCCCATCTTTTACCTTCCTGTTTACTTGTCTAGGACGATCGATTTTTTCTTCCTCAAAACACTGTTCTCATACGCTGTCAAGAAATGCATTGTTAATATTGTGATTCCGTGACTGATCGACTCCCCAATATCACGTTTAGTCACGAAACAATTCGTCACGCGGAGTCTCCGGTCGATAGAGTTTAGCGTTTCAAAATGGCTAAAATTCACCCAGTTTGGCTTTTCTATCTCACTCTTTAAGTAGAAACGCAACTTTGCAACTGTAAAACCTACAAGGATTAAGAAAATGAATATTTGGGGATCAAATATCCACTTTCATGGATTTCGAAACTGGAAGTGTTTACACAATTACCGCCGACCCACCATGAAAATTTCTGAACTTCGATACCACCTTATAGAGATTTCCTTCGATAACCCAAGCTAATTCCCAGGTATGTTTTAGATTTATGTCTAAATGTGGGATTTAACTAGAATGAAGTCAATTTGGAGTTATACCACATGTGCAATATTGCCGTCGAAAATCAATAACAAAACGGAGTTTTTGTTATCCATAAAACCTGTTCCTCATTTTTCAATTATTTCTGCTCGGAGAGTGCCGCTTTTGCTCTAAAAGTATCTTCTAGTAAAAAAAGAACGGTGGTTCTATTGAAAGAAAGTGCAAAAATTTCTCCGTGCGACTTTGTTTGCGAACAAGAGGCAAGTTGATGTATGCAAATTTCACGTAAATAATTAGCCAATTTTGTGACTCCGACCACAAAAACCGATGTTCTAATTTTTCTAAAAAATAAAAAGCTTTTGGCGGGAACAATCCACATCAGGTATCTTATCTACCTAAAAGCTATCTATGGACAAAAAATGAAAGAAATCGAAAGGCAAGCACTGAAACTTTGGACAAGAATAAGAAAACCTTAATAATAATTGTTTTTACATGCTGGCGTTCCAAACAAACATTTACACTGTAAAATTTGACTAGATAAAATAACCAATGGAAATTGTTGCAAAATGCATCTAAGAGAATCCTTTTGTTTTAGTCTGATTGACCAATTTTGGTTTGAAATAACTGGATTCTTTTGATTTGAAATAACTAGTTTTAAAGCAGTTAAAATGAATATCAACAGGGTTATTTTGACCTTTTTGTTTGGTTGTTTTTAGTTCAATATTTATGTTGTTTTAACTAATATATATATTTAGCCAAGCCTAAAAGCGGAGCTCCCGTTTTTATTACAATAATAATAATAATAATAATAATAATAGTAGTAGTAACAATGATGATGATCGTTTTATTCACACTGGTGCATAATACGATATAACCTAGTTGTAAATACTGACACCAGCCAGTCGGTATTGAGTTGTAGTCTACCACACAACCACATTTGTCAAGTATTTTGCTGCTTGATGAGAGAAAAATATGTGTATTTGTATTTATTTGCCACACGATCACAATTACAAACAGATACAAAAAAATGTAAGAAGAAATGACGAGGAGGCCTAAAGGAATCTATAAAGCTTATGTTAATTATCGCTTCTCAATTACAATTTTTCAAAGATGGCATAAATTACGGCAACGGATACAAAATATTATCAGATGGAAATTTAAAGTAACAATCAATATTAGGAAGTTTACAAATGTTGAATATTAAACAGCCTTTTCCCAAGAGATTTTTGTTGGAGTATACTAATAATAATTATTATTACAAATAAATGACTCAAGTGCTCTTTTAAAGGAAAAAGTGGAGGAAGCGTTGAGGATGATGTTAGTCTTTAAGGTGTAATAGAAATAGTTGCTTGGGAGACTAATCAAAGTGTGATGTTTTGCCCCTTGGATGTGGTGTCAAACTTCTCTTTCTTTCCAAAAAATGCATTAAAAAATCCTTCGGTTATCCCGTTGACTATAAATCAGGAAGCCAAATATTATATATCTGAGTACTCTACACAACAGCTAAATATTTGCTTTACTATTAGGATTATTATTAGTTTATTATTATTTTTATTACTGTGTCAACGAAGGATACGCTTTCTAATTGAGTCGTTGGCTGCTCTGTGTGTTTGTGGGCGGCCTGTGCATATTCCGGACGTGAGGAAACAAGAAAATAGATTGTTGGTGTCGTCAGTATGTTGGTTCCACATCTGCGCCATCTTGAAACGTGACAATAGCATCATGCATGCCGAGCGTCCCATGCGCCATTTTGAAATGCCATAATAGTATGCTTGCATCACAAAAAAATAAGGGAATAATATATAGATTTAGCCAGGGCTAAATGCGAAGCTCCCATTAATAAATTTATATTTTATATCAAACAATGAACTTGTAATCCACAAATCAGTTAACTTAAGGGCACATTCATGTGACTTTTGAGGGAAAGGATAAGTTATTTTAGAGTGAAACATCTTACATCGAGTTGATAGCCTAAATATACATGTATGTACACCCAAAAAATAGCAAACATCTTCTATCACATTCAAGAGCCTTAATGGCTCTTGATCACAGTAGATTAGGCCTCGAAAATAAATTCTTGGAAAACAAATCGGGCCGCATTTTTTTGCGTTCGACAGGTTTACTTTACAAATTCTTGCCAACAAATCTGAGGGTGTGTAAACCAACCTTTTACACTTTTTATACATCACATCTGAGGTGAAACAGTACTTCTTATCATACAGACCTCGGACAGAATACGGCATTTCACAATTGTTAAATGTTCAGGACGATCAATTGTGGGCTTTTAGGGAAACCGTTCAAAAAATTTCCAAAATCTCCCATACGTCCAGCCTGTGCTCATTTTTAGTGCGAGCTGTTAGTGTGTTCGAGTGTTTGAATGAACCATTATGGAGATATGCTTCAACATAATAACGAATTTATTATCATTATTTTTTGTTATTTAATGGTTCCAGTTATAACGATGTGTAATCTTATAAAGCGTTTGATACGCGCGACATTTCTAAGTACTCCTGCAAGCGATGTTCATGAACGATGAAAACAAACACCACGTACAAGCGATTAAAATTGCAAGAGAGACTACTAACAATCAATAAAAGAAATATAATTCGGTAAAACATTTACAGAGACAACAATTTTCATTCACGAAGACAAGTATTAAACTGTCTCTAAAAATCCTGAGTCTTTAAGATTAAAGCTTAAGCTTAAGTTTATTTTGTTTTACTTTCAGCCGGCCGCCCGGTGTTTTTTTTTTTTTTTTTCAAAGATGACCTCTTCGAAGCAAGAAAATCACTCAAAGTTTTCTTTCTACAGCCAAATTTATAACTAAATATTCTTCGGAACGTTTTTTTTCTATATGCCCTGAGAAAATATATTGAAGGCCTTTTAAAGTTTTGTAAGCTTATATCAAACCTGATACTAGATCAGATCATTGACTCAAATCTTTAACAAACGTGCAAAAACTTGCCGCATAAACTGTGTTCGACTTCATGAAATTTGATATAACAAAAACAAACATCAAATACAATAATTACTCAGGCTTAGCATTCGAGATTCAGTTCCTGAAAGATATCAAGGAAGGCCATAGTTTCTTGAGACTTTTAAACCCTCTTACGCATTCGAGCAAGGTGAAAGACGAAAACGATGCCATCCGAAATCGGATTACCCAATTTTGACGCATTTCTCAACCAAAAACCCAATAAACAAACCAGCCATGGATAACAGAAGACTCTTGATAGCAGCTATATTTCATTTTGTACATCGAGTGGAAAAAGACAGTTAAAAACATCACAAGCTGATACAAAACTCTGTCAGCTTTAGCTGTCAAAGTAAACAACTTTCAAGATGCTGCACAAATTTTCAGCATGAACTCACCTGTCAGATTTTGACCAATCAGAGTACACAAATTGGACGTACAGCGTGACCAACGCGTGACCATGGTAAGAAAAGGTCTTCCCCGCCTTTATTTTTAAAAAAGCGGCTGAATTTTCGCGTCCGAGGTCAGTTTGAAATCAAAATCTTGACAGTGCGGGGCCATAGTGACATAAACACGACATATTTCATATGAGCCCGAGCTACGGTCAGGTGATACTGGTCAGCGGATATCCTGCCTTGACAGCTGTCAATTGATCACAACATTGATGTGCAATTAGTTTTCTATTGGGCTACCAAACTAGCTAGAAAGTGTGAGAGTAAACATTGGTTTCCCTGTGGTGCGGACGGACGGTCGGGCTTACGGTCACGTGATTACCAAATTTTCTCGGATGGGTAGATTACCACATTTCCTTAGCTATGGGGCGCCGTCCACGCGTGCGCTTCGCGCGCGGGTGGAGCTCCGCTAAAATTAACTGCAAAAACCGTGGATGGAGATCCTGCTGGTTATATAGAACGTTGGATCTCTAGATGAGAGATCTAATCAGCCAAAATATTATGAACCTGAGTTGCCAAAGAGCTTTCATTTGAATGGAAAAACTACATGACTTCGTACAAAAGTAATTTTGTGTGAGAAATCAACTCCCCATAACTTGGTGAAGGAAAAAAAGGATTAAGGTGGTGGGAACCGATACAGGTGCCTCAGGCCCTAAAGAAATGCACTATAATCTACGATTACTGCCAGTTATTATTATTCACCTATCAAAACATGAGAAACGGACCCATAATAGACAAGAAAAGAACAACATAATAAAAACTATAAACTATAATATATAGATATATGTATAGACCAGTAGGTGAACTACTCAAATCCTGAGTGCATGGGTGTAATACAAGCTTGTTTCGTAGGCCACCGAAAAGATGGCATAAAGACAGGTCACTTTCCACCGGTCAGAACACAGGTCACCATGCCTATGAAAGAAGACTTATTTATTAACCAGTAATGCTTAACTTTCGAAGCCGAAGATTCAGGGCGTGAACTTGTACTTTAGACCCTGCATGCTGGAATAAAAAACATCATATCGAAGGTCCTACCTTCCGAAAGGTCAGAATATCTGTCACTGGGGATTTAACCACGCTAGAAGCCATCTACTCGGCTTATTTCTACGGATCGATGTTGTCGATGTGCTTTTTATAATATAGACTGTCTCGGAAAGATTGTAACCAAAGTTTGTAAGAAATGCAAACAGCACCACCCTCGGAACGTCTATGAAAACCTGACTTTTGGACCGTTTCCTTTTTTCCACTTCATGTATGCTTCATTTCGGAGTGTTACGGCTAAAAGCGGCGCAACGATGACCCCCGCCCTGGCCGGGATTTTTTTCCCGACGTCATTGGACCAGGAATTCATCGTTCTGAATCTAAAAAATATAAAAAATGCAGATAATTACATTGGAAGGACGTCATAAACATTAACACTATTGAAACTCTCTGAGAGCACAGGTTATGTATTAAAAGGACACAGGTACTTTCCCTATAATGTCGTTTTCATACGAACCGAAAAATTTCGATCACTTCTTTGTCTTACATAAAAAAAAGATATAGAAAATGATAAATGAACTTGCTATAAAAATGCTGTTTCCTTCGTTACTCACTCTCCCAAATATATTGAAAAAGGTCGAAAACCCACAACGACTGGAGTTGAGAGTCGGTTTGAGAAGATGTTGGGGCGAGGGGTCGTGGAATGACACCTTCATGCGTGGAATGCGACAGACGATTTCGCGCCATTGCAGCATGAGGCACTTGAGGCAGCGAAAAGGGCGGGAAAAAGCGGATATAAAATCCCCACTTTTGACTGTCCAGGCCAGTTGCGACTACATCCAGACTATCGAGGTGAGTTGCTTGTTCTTCAGTATTTTTTTAATACTAATCTTCTTTTCTTTGTTTAAACTATTTTTTGGACTGTTACTACAAGTATATGTTGATTGTTAAAACTAATTTTAGTCTGAAACTGAAACTCTTTCTTATCATTTTCCATTTCTAGATTAAAAATGGCTGAGGCAACTAGGTAAGCTTTAATTAAAATAAGCTCACAAGCTGGAAGTTTCTTACACGAAGTCATTTTGAAGAAACGACAATTCACTGTCGTTGGCTTTTTCAGTTTTTTCTCTCCATTTACAGTTTTCTACAATTTATATAATTTTTTTTTTGGTGAGCGAAGTGGATGTTCTAGCGAGGAACATTTGGAAGAAGCCGTAAGAGAAAATTATAACTTCGTAAAACGGGCTTTCAACCGTTCCTAGCGAATATATTTCTTTCCCATATTAAACTCATAGAGTATAACGTTTTGAGAATTGAATAATGTGCTGCCTTTGCTATGTATTACCCTTTAAGTGTTTTTAATGACATTGCATCTCTTAAGGTTAATGTTTTCATTAATTTTTTTATTTTTTTCATAATTGGTTGTGCCTACCACTAGATGTCGGAAGATAGGTCTGACGGTAAGAGATAAGATTCCCTTTTTTGGTCTTTTGTAAACCTTTTGAAGTCGTTTCCTTTCCTTTCCAGTATACACTCCTATAAAATGTATATTTTTAGCGGAATTCTCATCAATGAACGTTTTTAACAATTTTTAAAAACTTTTTCGTAGCCGGTTCAGTGGCAAGTGCTAGTAGTCGAAGAAGAGCAAGAGGAAGAGATAGAGGAGGAGCAAGAGGAAGAGGAAGGAGTAAGTGATAGATACGTCCGGAGTTTTAAATAAAACTTAAAGAATTAGACCTTTTTGAGGGACGCACATCAAGAGGAAGTTGACTTGGTGGATCTTCAGGCAGTGCTTCCAAAAAATTCGTCTCCAAAAGAGTTTAACACACTTAACTTCAAGGCATATTAATACGACGAAACAGGTCTCACTTTAGTATTTAACAATATAAGGGGGAAATTGCAAAGTGAACTTCTTCAACTTGACCAAGTTTTTCTCTTTACTTGTATTTAACTTTTCCTTTGTACAACAAATAGATAGTTTCACGTTATTTTAACTACAACAATTGTTTTAGACTGTTTTGCCAGTTCATTTTATCTTTTAAACAATTCACAATTTGATTCTATCCTTTACCGTATTAGCAATTGGAATTCCGCCAAGGAGGGTGATTCGGAAATGTTTCGCTAATGCATAATATAGTATTTTGCACCTTACACTCAGTCATACGTTGAACCGGTTCTTAAGAGCACTAGTTAGTTTTTTCTCACATATGGTGTTAAACCCAAATATTAATTGTTACGTGCGTTGAACGCCCATCATAAGTAGAACTGAACAGAAAATTAAAAAAAAAACGCTTCTATAAGGCTCCTTTGTTCATTTTATTACAACCTCTACAAACCTTAACTTGTAATAATCTGTTTTTCTTAACAGGGTGTTACAGGTGCGAAGGTAAGGGGCACACATCCCATGTGTGCCCCTCCCAAATTCGGGATGATGAACTGCAGGGTAAGGGGTGTATTAGAGGTGAGTATGTTACAGTTAGGGCTATACAGTGATAAATAATAATCGTAATAGGAACAAGTGCAGTCTAACGTCGTCTACAAATGCATAAATAAGTGAAGTTGTCTTAATAACAAATGATGATGGGTATACCGAAGTTTACAATGTTTAAAGCCTTTTTCTTAGTTTCCTCACAATTATACACTGTATCTCAAATTTGTCAAATTGTGGTATTGGTTAGCATATTCAGAAAGAACAAGATGAAAAAAACCCCTAAATGCCAAAAATCAGCCCGTCAGTGCTAATTGGTGGGTAGATATAAGCACCAGTTTCCTCTGATAACTCCATACAAATTCATTTATAATTGCCTTTCATAATGTTGCTTATATCTGATCTCACCAGCTTGCACCAACAGGCTGATTTTTGGTAAGTGAAAATCTTGTTCTTTCTGGATATGCCAACCAATCCCATAATTTCACAAATTTTGTAGTATTTGTGACGTCATCACTTCTATTCTCTATTTGGACATTTAGCAGTTAATTTTTAAATTTGGTTATTCCGAAAAGCGTTTGGTGTGAACTGTTTAAGCTGATTCACACTTTGTTTTCACCTTCGAATCTTTTGAAAGAAAAAATAATGCTTTTAAGGGCCATTCTATTCTTTGGAATATTCGAATGTTGTCCTTTATTTTTTATTAGGGCTGTGTTGGGAGTAAAAGAGTATTGTGAACTCCCATAAAAATTTATCAAGAAATTCCCTAAAATGTTATCAATAGAGCTGCGAAATTTCTTGCTAATGGTATGGGGTTTTTTGCCAAGTGTTATTTTCACTATAATTGCAATATTGAATTGATGCTCATTGTTTATTGTATCTTTAGGCAGATTTTATTTAATATTAATTTATAAAATCAAAGATAATATATGGTATTTTAGTCAAAAAGCAAATTTATGCAACAGGATAAATTAAGATGGCTCGACTGGATTTTTTGGGGTATACCTCCCAACTTTGAGCATTAACTACGTCTGCATGAGTAAAGATATGGAAAAAAGGTTACTACAACTGTATTATATAAAGATGAAAATTTCTTATGATCTGGGTTTTATTGCAATCGGAGTCGCCATGGCAACGTAATGACGCTATTACGTTTTTCATTTATCTTTGTGTTTTGCTAGTTGTGCACGTGCATATGAAACTTGAAAACAATGCCAGTGTGAATAATGAGGACGCTCAGTTGTCAACACAAAATCTGGGGGGAAAATTGGTTATATTTGAGGCCCTATTTAAAAGCCTTCCCTATTTTCAATGTTCTTGAAACTTGCAGGGAATATTTCTTGACAATTGATCTCGGGATTGTCGAATTTATAAAAAAATTTATCGAGCGGTTTTTGAAAAAATGCGAAATTTTTAGGCATGGACCAAATTACGTCCAAAAACTCTATCAAAAGCAGCTGAATGCAAGTTAATAAAATTCTTCTTACTCGCGATCGCCCAGAGTAATTCCCCTCGTTTTTTGTATGCAGTTTTCAATGGAATCAAATCACTATGAGATGAAGCCTCGTCCCCAAAACTTACCATTTTCTTAAAATATTAGCGAATTGTGTGGCTAGCATGCTATTTCACTGTTTTTATCATTCTTAAAACTACATTTCAAAATATTTAGAAAACGCTCTCATAGAATTAGTTCAAACTACGCCGTAATGGAGGCAATTATAGCAGGTACATACTCCCGTAAGCGATTTCTTCAAAAAACTCCTGGAACAGAGAAACACAAAGATAAATGAAAAACGTAATGGCGTCATTACGTTGCCATGGCGACTCCGATTGCAATAAAACCCAGATCATAAGAAATTTTCATCTTTAAATAATACAGTTGTGGTAACCTTTTTTCCAAATCTTTACTCATGCAGACGTAGTTAATGCTCAAAGTTGGGAGGTATCAACCCCAAAAAATCCAGTCGAGCCACCTTAAAGTTAATGTGATAACCATAAACCCGCCTTTACCAGTAATGGAACCAGCTCACTTCCTTTCAGGGGTTACTTCCTGCATGTGACCCCTGTGACACTAATTCTTTCGCTCAGCCAATTAGATGCCAGCTATCACATGAACAGTTGATGCCTATATTTTCGCGCCTAGCTCAGCAAAATAGCACTTCATATTCTTCTCTTCGTGGAACAAAATGCCTGTTACTTAAAGCCTGGATTTTCTTCAAGAATTGGAATTTTTGCTAAGCTGTAATGACTAGATCACCGTTTAGGAAGGGGTACCTTAATCTTCCAACTGCATACAAGCGCCTTTAAGCGTTCGAGTTTTCTGGACAGACCTTCCACGAAGAGATGTTGCACCGCCACTCTTGGTCAAACTCCGTCCTTGGAACATTGATCTACAATACTGCAAACCCGGCCTCCTCTTGAATGTCGCTGCTTTCTCCTCTTCTTGAACTTTCGATATCCTCTCGCATGTACCCTCACTTTAGGCGGTTGGACTTTCTCGGCTGGCGGCACTTCACAGTCAAGGAAATCATCTTAGGCCAGTGTTTCTTCCTTTGGGATCAGAGTTGCTGTGTCGTGAGTCAGGTGCAGTATTTTTTCTGGTTTATCGATAGTTAACTTAATATTCTTATTATATTGTGCCTCGAACGACATCTATTTTTGCAATATTGTGTGCATGTGGCCGCTTTGAGACATGGAAAGTTATTTTTGAGTTCACTTGCTGTATTAAGAAGCAGAACTTGGCGCCGCGGCCTCTGAAATTCGCCTTATTGTGAGTCCCAGGGATTCAAGTATGGATGTCCGTGCGTTTATTATGCTCTTACTATGGAGCGAGAAAGAATACGCACTGTTAACATCAAATCTGTTAAGATTGGGTCTTCGAGGTTTTTTCAACTAATGGATTGACTTTCAGTTTCAATTGTTTATTCACAGCTAACATATTAATGGTTGTCTTTACACTGGGCTGTTAAGTAAGACTTAAGAGCCGCTAAGTTTTACTTAACCAAAAATTAGAGTGTAAGGCCTAAGTAAGATCTCAAGTAACTTTACTTTGCTTCTCGGAAAGTTGAAACGATTCAAGAAAGTTTCAAGCGACTTGAAAACCATCCTTATGACCGACTTAGCTGACTTGCGGTTTTGCGGTTTCTTGAGCTTTGAGAAAGGCGACACATGTCAATCAATCTTAATATTGTTGCGTGGGAAGATAACCTGAAGTAAAAAGAATCGGTTGTGTGTGAAGTTTTATTTTACTTGAAGTCATTAAAATTTACTTGTCTTGAAATATGTCTTAGCTTGTTTAGGCTCTAGTGTAAAGACTACCATTATGAGTTGAGAATGACACATGAAAGAAAATCATCAAGGTCGGTTTCATGCTTCGCGCGTGCAGACTGCTCCTTTCGAAAAGGCGCGTTTCACAGTATTCGAGAATCACAAATTTGCTTCGTTCTCCGGATCATAAAGAGGAATTATAAGGTAAAAATGTTTCAGAATTAACTGTTGAAAAGGTGAGCTTTCCAATTATTGAACCTGTTTCATGTTTGAAGCAATCTATGTTTTGAAATGTTGGACGCATCTCTGATTTTGAGGATTGAAACGTACAGCATGACGCTGGTACACCGGTTCAACAACGCTCATTTTTCTCCAAAACGGCTTTTTCTAACAAAGTTAGACCTTAAATACACCTGAAGTTTATGAATAATTTTGATGTATAGGGATATTAACCTGCTCTTTTATGGTTAAAACATGAGATGTTGCCGAAACGATAACTTGCTGCATGTGAATGTTACGCGTGACGGCGGGCGTCTGGAAAAGCGGGAATCCGGAATCCGGAATAGGAACCGGAATGGAAAGAGAAACCTATATAAAATCAGGGACAACATTTACCTTAATTTAAGTTAATCTGGATTTAATTCCTATTCAGATTATATACGAAAAATAAGGGAAAAAATAGAATAGGAACCGGAATAGGAAGGGGAATATAAACAGTGTATAGAGATATGGAAAGAAAAAGATATAATCGTGATATAAATAAAAAGCCAGAGAAATAATTAAAGAAACAAGAAAACACCCTTGAAATGTTAATCTAATTAACCTTTCTTTATCTTTAGCCTATGACACATTGTGTTGTCGTGTCAAACATAATAGCGAACTTAAGCAACGAGAACGCTGACCGTCGCTTGATGGAACGCTTCCGTCTCACACAACGAATCTGAATTCTTCCTCTTACCTTCCACTGTGCGAATTTGTTGAGTCAGAGCACCTAAAGACAGAAAACATCCACTTCCAGTTTCCATTTTTAATGTCCTGGACGTCAACGTTCTGCTTGCTTATTAAGGTCCCTATTGCACGCGGTTGAGGTAGATGAAGTACTGGCTGGGATGGGTTTGGAGGGGAGGGGGAGGAGGTACGTGTTAATACCCTTTTTAAGCTGTGGACTATCTATCTCTGGTTAACTTCCCAATTTAGCACCGTACAATATATCTATAGAGCAAACCTGAGGTGTATGGCAGCCCAATAAACGTCTCCGATGGGTGTCTCGTATACACATGGTCTGACAAATAATATTAACATGTGATAACCACCTTCCTGTGAGAGACAAAAGAACGACGGCAACGCCAGCGAAAACGCCACTGAAAAATTGAATTCGGGTCTTAATTCAAACTATTTCTCATTAATTCCAAATTGCCCAGTCTTTTAAAGGTTGGGAAATGAAGCTGGAGACCGCGTCCGAGCTCAGAAAGACACAATAAAATTTATTGCCTGCCGTTCACGTTCTCAAGAGAACTTAAGATTTGATCATTTACATCGTAGTTGTGCATACGCGGTGAAGAAATTGACAGAAAGCGCGATGCACTCGCAAAGCTGTTGCTTTACTTATTTAACTTGCGGCTTTTTCTACCTTCTCGCTGCCATATTATAAAGAGATTCGGGGGGGAGCATGATACCAGAGTAGTGTTCTTATTTTTTGTATAAATTGAATTCGAATTAAAATAATTTAAAGTAAATGATATCCCTGTTCTTGTATCGGTTCCCCTTCACATTGCTGTTCCTGTTCCGTTGCTGTTTCCGGTTCCGGTTCTGGTTCCTGTTCCCATTTCCGTTCCTATTCCGGATTCCGGTTTCCGGCTTTTCCAGACGCCCCGTGACGGCCCCAATTGTGCACGTTTTTCAAAACATCATTTCCTTAAAATTTAGAATTCAATACAGATGCATTATTTTTGGCAGACTTGTAGTTCATTAACATGTTGTTATTCTTTGTGCCAAGGGACAGCTCTGTAGCTGTAAAATGTTTGGAGATTATTGTAATTCATATGCCTAACTTCGCTTGTACAAGTGAACCGTGCTACTGATCAATGTAAGCATTTATTTTGTGCTGTTTGGACTTAAGTTCATCTGTTTGGGTGTGCATTGTAATTCCCCAACTCAATATCATGCTAAAGGTAGAGGTATAAAGTGAGTGATTTATTTGTTTGAGGTTTCTTTGAGGTAGGAAACAGTGTACTTGTTTAAAGCATTCCCACATTTGGATTCGCATGCTCATTTGATCAGTGCACCATTTTTGCTTCAAGGCAGTGTCTATTTTTTCAGTGCACAACTGTTAGTTATTACTTGTAATCAAATTACAATCCGAGCCTTCTCATTTGCCCTAGAGAGGATTATCACCTCTCACTATCCTGGGGGATTATCACCCCCAAGAGAGGATTATCACCTCTCACTAACTCCTCTCCCAGGGAATTGTTACCCCCAATAGGAAGTGGAGTGTAGGATTGCAACTCCTCTGAATCTACTAAGGACCTTTTTTCAGGAGATTGGTAAACCTGGAAAGGAGTGAAGACCTTTTTTCTGGGTGTGATTGCAGCCCTAATGAGTATGCATGTAATGTTGCATAAAGTCTGTTCTTAACTCCTTGCCTTACGCCACATACTTTTGTTATTGTTTCAGTAATTGGGTCGAAACCATAAATAATAGTTACTTTTAGTAGCTTACAAACAACAACCATGAGCATGTGTATTCTGATTTATCAATAAGGATGTTTAAAATTTTCTCAATATGGATTGGGTTCTCACATCTCAGTATCTGACCCTGACTTGATAGATACACCAGTTGCATCTAGTTTGTGTAATTAGTCAATTAATTGTGCTTAATTTCCAGACTGATCCTTTGTTTTGTTCTTTGTTATTGCATATCTCCTCATCTGCTGTGGAGGAAGTCTTAGGCTCCTGACCAACACGTTGCTGTTCCTGGTTAAGTCCTCAGCTGATACCTAATTGACCAGACATTTGCCCAGTCTAATATTACACGCAATGTTTCAATTACCATGTGACCATTGTTTCAAATGACATTTGACACTGGAAATAGCCCTACAATTCCTGTTGTTCGTCTATGGGGAATACCCCTTTGGGGTATTTGTGGGGATGAACTGCTCCCATACAGGTCACACTTTGCCCCATAGACTCTTGTTACTCCTTAAACCGGGGAATTGGACATCTAGAGAGGTCTTTCCACCTCTCCAGTACCCAAGGGGGATTATCACCTCCACTCACAACCTTGGGGGATTATCAACCCCTAGAGAGGATTATCAGCTCTCACTATCCTGGGGGATTATCACCCCCTAGAGAGGATTATCACCTAACCTGGGGGATTGTCACCCCCTACAGAGGATTATCCTCTCTCACAATCCTGGGGGATTATCACCCCCTAGAGAGGATTATCACCTCTCCCCTTGTAGATTTCGGACTGTTACACCAATATGTAGAGAAAAGTGACCTGCTGTCCATATTTGGAGTACTTCATCCCTTACCCCTTTTCCCCACAATAATTCTGGTCTAGTTTACTTGCTTTTATCTAAGGGGTTATGGGTTAAGAGCATTAAAGCAAATTTATGCAACAGGATAAATTAAAGTTAATGTGATAACCATAAACCCGCCTTTACCAGTAATCAAACCAGCTCACTTCCTTTCAGGGGTTACTTCTTGCATAAATGTGACCCCTGTCACACTAATGTTTCACTCAGCCGATTAGATGCCCGCTATCACATGAAAAGTTGATGCCTATATTTTCGCGCCTAGATCAGCAAACAGCACTTCATATTCTTCTCTTCGTGGAACAAAATCCCATCCCACCCTCCCTTATCACTGCTTGATTCTGTCTGCTGGTTTTCGTAAGGTTTTATATATGAGGTCTTTTCTCTTGCTTAAAATTTAAGAAGCTCCTTATACTTTTTGCAGTCATAAGAACTACTGATCTTTGTTTACACTTTGAAACAATTGGCAATTATCAAGAAGATATGGCAGAAAAGAGGTGAGGTTTCTGCTGAAGAGAATCATTCTACCAGGCATCCCAACATGCTTGTGCACTTAGTTACTTTTGGCCTTATTTTGATTATTAAGTCGATAAAAGTTTAATTGTCATTTACTTACAACTTGTATTATTATATTTTCGTCTAACCTATCTCCCTCGAGGTTCATGTGAAGTGTCTGGCTCTGCTTTCGGGAGGGTTCAGGTTTCCCTCAAAAATAATTGAGGGTTTTTCCTGACGGGCAGCAGACACGCATTTCTAACTTAAATTAGTGATGATATCTGTATTGAGAGTTGTTGGCAATTAATAAACATGGGTTCGGGATGAAGTGCTCCCATACAGGTCACACTTTGCCCCATAGACTCTTGTTACTCCTTAAACCGGGGAATTAGACATCTAGAGAGGTCTTTCCACCTCTCCAGTACCCAAGGGGGATTATCACCTCCACTCACAACCTTGGGGGATTATCAACCCCTAGAGAGGATTATCACCTCTCACTATCCTGGGGGATTATCACCCCCTAGAGAGGATTATCACCTCTCACTAACCTGAGGGATTGTCACCCCCTACAGAGGATTATCCTCTCTCACAATCCTGGGGGATTATCACCCCCTAGAGAGGATTATCACCTCTCCCTTTGTAGATTTCGGACTGTTACACCAATATGTAGAGAAAAGTGACCTGCTGTCCATATTTGGAGTACTTCATCCCTTACCCCTTTTCCCCACAATAATTCTGGTCTAGTTTACTTGCTTTTATCTAAGGGGTTATGGGTTAAGAGCATTAACAAACATTTTTAGAGTGTTTTATGCCCGGGGGGGGCACTTGGGTATTTTTTGGGTGGGTATGTGCCGCCCGGGACTCCAAATTGGCACCCCGTTCTAGAAAAAATTTCCCCTAAAATTGATACCCCGTTCTAGAAATGGGTCAATTTTTTATACCCCGTTCTAGAATTCGCCCTAAAACTGATACCCCGTTCTAGAAATGGGCCAATTTTTTATACTCCATTCTAGGGTGTAACAAGAGTACAACGGTTTGCTTGTTAACGCAATGGGCCGTATTTTTAAAAGCAATCTGTCCTTGAATACTTTCAAATGGCTGCTTACAAAAGTGGAGCTTTCGGTCCATTCGAAATATTATACCCCGTTCTAGAAAACGCCTCTGAAATGGATACCCCATTCTAAATCAGGAGCTTCAAAATCACGACCCCTTTGGGCGGCACATACCCGTATAGAGTACCCCCCCCCCCCCCGGGGTTTTATGACATAACTAAGTCATAGCTTTTCCAGTGATGGTTTATCTTAAGTTTGTTGATGCATTGTTAAAGAATCACTGTGATTTTATATTAATCTTGTTTTAATTTAACAACTGAAGAAATAGGCGAAACTTTCTTCTCGCTATTAATTTTAAAACGAAATTATTCAATGTAAGGCGTTATGTTAGTCATCCGAGTTCATGTAAAGAGGCTCCAATAGTGTGTTAGCAAATCTCTGTTTACAATTTATTTTATCACCATTACAGTGTATAGCATCTAGCAACAAAAATGTGACTATTGGAAGGTGTAGTATGATAGCCTTTTTATGGAATTTTTGTCTATTGTTAAACAGATATTCCTTTTGCTCTGTGATGTAAAGCCAAAGAAAACAGCCGACATTTTTAGAACGCCGCCAATGCACGAGGAGCCGCAAGGAGTAAAATTTCTGTCCCGTAATTTAATCAGTTAAATCATCAAAGTTGACAGGTCTTTCTGATGATCAAAGCGACCGTTCGGTTTACCATTTACACCTTCAGTGCGAAGACTGTCACGGGAACATTAACACCTTCAGGATAATTGCTTGCCATAACAGTGGTAGGTCGCGCGCGTCTGGTCGGTTTCGAAGAACGTGATCGTGACTGTTGTTTTCATTCAGTGACTGTGCGCGTTGATATGCCAACGTTTAAAACAGACTGCAACATTGAATTTTTGTTATAAAAGCAAAGAAGCTGCCGAGTAGAAACTAAACCGTTCCAGACTTATTCCGTTTCATTCGTGTACTTTCATTTTGATGGGGTCTGTATGATGAATTTACTTCTGCCTTCTAATCCGGCACGTAAAAAACATAGAGATAAAACATTCATTTTGCCTTTGTGGAGTAAATTCATCTTAAAAAAGTTAAACTAGTGGACCACTTTCTCCGCGTACTTGTAAAAATAGGCATTTAATATGTCGCGCTACAGTGCGAAAATCTTCTTGTCGTGGATTAGATTTCAGTATACCTATTGTTAATCTTCATTTCGCGCCAGAATAAATTAGTTTGCGCGCAAAGGGCGTCTAAAAAAAGGTTTGTCACAAGGTTTGTCCCACTTCGAGTCCACCTTCTGGAGATACGTCGGCATGGTAGCTGGAATACATTGCCAAGGCGAAGATCTGGCATTTTTTCCTCCTCGTCTGTTTTTCCCCGCAACGTTTGTTTATATTTGTAGTGAGAATGCCGTGCATATCGGTGGATTTTACTTCAGTCAAGCGGCTTCAGTTCCTGCGGCTTGCTACTCATCATAAAGAAGAGTGCCGGAATCGCTTTGTTCGCCTTTAACAGATTTGTTGTCGAATGCAAGGTAAAAGAACGGACTACTGTAAGGTAAGAATTGAAGTTTAAATTTGTTTCTCGGCGAAAAATAGTGCACACAACTCGTGAAACCCGTGAGTATTACCTCTGTTTAATATACCGGATGTCATGCGATGACCCCTCGCTTTTACGATGG
>CALNXK010000069.1:777500-780000 GCA_942486035.1 Porites lobata
AGAGTAACGTAACTAAGACACAATCCATCTGTTACCTAGATACTATCTCTTAACGCATCCCTATATTTACTGCCAGCTTTTAATTTTAACGGTCAATCGTTGAAGTTGCCTGATGAGTGTGGTCCTACAATTTCGGACCATACGAAACAGCACTGTCGCAATAAACGATCAATGATTACTCCTGAAGCCTGAACTCCTGTGATTATTAATATATATATATATATATAGGGAATAGGAAAAAAAACTACACTTTCATCCCGACAAGCCTGTTTCGTGATCGCTCACTCTTCAGGGGATTTAATGATAAGAATATTCAAAACCATCGGCTATATACTTTTAGATTACATCGTTGGGGAAAATTTAAATTTAAATGTTTAGTTGTTACGTAGCAACGCTTTGTTTCTGTGGCGGCAAGAAGATACAAGCTCGTTACGTTTGTTAAGTGATGATAGATCGGGACGACAGATAATTAAAAATTTCTCTTTGAGGCAAAGGTTACATCTTTTACTTGAACTGTTGTAGGATGAGCTAGATGAAATGATACCCCTTGTGACTCCTGCTACGACGGCTACACAATGGACGCGAACTGCCGCTATTACCAGCATGTCCATGCTAAAATGTTATAAACTTATAAAGGAACTAGCCGAAATCAAACAGCTCATCACATTATTGACTCGTCGCATCATCAACGTATTCAGCGCCCTTATTTTTTTAGAACAGTATTACTTTCATGACTAACTAACGTCTCTTAACTGATTTCCCTAAAGGATGGTTCGGAGAGCGTTACGGCCTAACGACTCCGAAAACGATTTCGGCCCGCGGGCAAATGATCGTCCGTTAAAGGGAAAGGTTCACGGTTCAGCGCATGCTCACTTATCAAAATGCTGTTTTCTACCGGGACATGCTGTATCGTCTATGCAAGCAATAAGATCATGTCATAATGTTGTCGAGGAACCAATCTGCACACTCTCCTGGCAGTCACTTACACTTGATCAACATAAATATTTGCAAATAGCTCCAAATTAATCAACCATGGAATAAAACCATCGGGTCAACAATTCAACGTTGATCCACTAATTTTTTCTGCGATTTTAGTACTCCTCCATCCTCCTCCAGGTTACTCTGAAATACACCTCTACTTTGAAATACACTCTGAGATCGTTGAGATACATGTGAGTGGGATTATTAACCGATAGAATTAATAATAAATTGGAAAAGAGTAATTTAATTAATGGGCATGCGCTTAACCCTGAACCTGTCCCTTTAAACCCCCTCTTAGAGAAAAGAGGGATTTTTTGGGGGGACGTCTAACTACAAGTTTAAAAAGTGTAAGTTATTGTTGACTTAAGCAATAACCTTCAAACTATTGATTAAAATTTTTTCGTCGCTGATGTCCGGTTTTTCGGTCACTTTTTCTCTCTCTTAAGGTAGCATGTCGGTTCCAGGAGCAGCTAAACGCCGGGAACAGTTCTTTATACTACAAAATGAAGCGTAGTGAGACATTTAAACCTTCTAACAAAAGTCAATTTGAAAATCAAAGTTCCCACCCTAAATATGCCATTTATACAGCGTTTAATAAAAATTATGATTGGAGAGGTGTCCTGGAATAAACTGGGTTTTATCAAGGTCTCGTTGTACTCTTTATCGCAAGGGACATGTGGCATGGGGTGCCTAAAAACCAAATATGTGTCCTTTTTATACGGAGTCAAAAACTAATCATAAAACCGAGCAAGGAAGCGAGCCACGAGAGGCGATTGGATTTCCTTCTCCCGACAACAGTAAGCTGTTTATTATCCTCATTCCTCAACGTGGATTCTTCAACATTCTAAACGCGCGCAGTTGACGATAACCATAATATAAGCACAAGAAATTCATTAAGTCGAAGAGCGAGAATAGTACATTATAGAGGAAGAGAATAAAGGAGGGAAAGAAATAGTTTTCCCTCTACCCATCCTTAAAGGTAATTTTTACTGGTCAATGAAGTATCCACATGCTGTGTATAGAGAAACAGTTAAATATTTCAGTTTAATAATTATTGCAACTGAACACTTTGATATGGTTAGCCTGCGAATTAGAATGGCAACTTCGTCTTCGTTAAACATATGTTATATTCTGCGTTAAAAGAGTCGGTTACATTTCCGCGTGTCAAACATTTGTTATATCAATTTTGCCTTAAAAGATGTTACAATTCGGGTTACTCTACGTTTCATTCAAAAGTTATTACATTTCGCGTTTATATTACATTCTGCGTCAATTTTACATTTAACGGCGTAACAAACTTTTCTTTCGCCAGCGATAAAGAACTTACCGCTGCAAGAGGGTTGGTTAAGCTGTGCACAGGACGTTTTCCTTATTTTTTTTGGACAAATTTAACAAGCGCGGAGAGCGGTCTATTTTCTCACTTCCCCACCCCGACCACCTACCACCTACTCTAGAGGTAGATAAATTTCCCACGGGTCTGTGAACAGGCTAGAAGGAAGACTGAAGATATATCTTTATA